>CM056610.1:7165546-7214371 GCA_029721355.1 Tegillarca granosa | reverse complement strand
TTCTGAAGATCAGCCCCCTACCCCCTCCCCCCCCCAATAAAAAAAAAAATAAATAAACAAATAAATAAATAAATAAGTAAGTAAATAAATAAATAAATAAATAAATAAAAATTAAAAAAAAATAATAATAATAATAATAAAAATAAATAAATAAAACTAAAAAAAGAAAACGTCTGAAAGATAATTTGGCATTAAGGTAAATGATTTCTGTATTGACAAACTTACCTGTCACTGTTATATTTACCGTATTCTGTATTCTGTGATTTTTTTTAGATCTCTCCTCAAAAGAGGTTTTTGTTACTTTGAAAGAAATGGAAACAAAAAGTAAAAAAAAAAAAAATGATAGGAATCACATTTGATTTTTTTTCTAAAGTCCACGTATACGATTCGTTCTCAAATTTCATTTCATCAGACTTGGCGTATTCCATCTTAAATCGTTTTTGATTTGCCTTGGACTTCAGTTTATAACGGAATGTTTAGAAAAGCTGACATTTTCATCCTTCAAACAAAATAGGGGAGATATAAATTTGCTGCGTTTCTTCTTTTTCTACTTTAATATCCACTGTCTGGACCGTTTTTCGAAAATAAACTCTCGGAATTTTTTCAGAACTTCATTAGAATTGTCATGTGCTGATTTTGAATTTCTTTTAAAATAATGCATTCAAAATCAGCACATTACAGAATAATAAAAAGTGTTTACTTCACTGAATAGCGAATATGATGAAAAAAAAATTTAAATTATGAACAGTAAAAATTACTATATTCAAAACAGACCCCTTTTAATCACATGTAAAAGTTTGTTCTAGAAAATGCAAAATGGCGTCCGTCTAAGATCGTTTTCAAAGAATAAATTGTCCTATATTTTTCAGAACTTTTTTTAAAATAATAAAAGAGTGTACTCGCCACTGAACAGCGACGATAAAAGAAAATTATTTCAATATAATCAATACTTAAAAGACTTTAATTAAAAATCAGATGTAACCGTTGGTTTTGGAAAATTACCAAAAGGTCCGGATCGTTTCCAAGAAAAAAAAAACGTCATGTCTGAGATCGTTTAACCGTTATCCGTTCCAGATATTTCACTACCACTTCCTGTAACCAGCTTTTAGGCATGCATACTTCCGGTTTTGTTGTCAACAACGCCTTATATGGATCAGAACTTTATCGGGAAAAAATAAGAATGTATACGTCACTGAAAAACTAATATGATAAAAATAATGTTTCCAAATAATTACCTATAAAATATTCAAAACAGACATCTTGTGTTTGGATGTAAACGTTTGTTCTGGAAAATTCAGCAAAAATGTTTGGATCGTTTCGTGTATGTTGGAATGAAAAAAAGAATATGATAATGAAAAATGATTCCGAAATAATTAAAACTTTTTTTAAAACAGGTTGCAGAAAAACACAACTGTCGTATATGTTTCAGAACTTTATTAGAGTTGAGTAATGGTGTTTAACGTCCCAGTCAAGAATATTTCACTTATATCGAGACGTCGCCAGCTATAGGCGAAAGTGCAGAAATTTTGCCTGTGCGTTGCGCTGATGGCATTATACAGCAGGGTTCTTTATCGTGCCACGCTTACCGTGACACGGGACCTCGTTTATTTTAAGTTCCCATCCGAAAGAACCGCGACTTTCTTTTCGTAATGCCGTGTGCTTGGCGAAAGAACAGTCACTACCCACTTCCAAGTCTTGGGTCAGACCCGGCCGGGGTTCGAACCCACGACCTTTCACTTATGGAGCGAGCACTCTACCAAATGAGCTACCATAGTGGTAGAAGTTTATTAGAATAGAAATGAGTGTACCTATAACTGAATAGCAAAAATGATGAAAAAATTATTTCCAAATAAGTTATACTAAAAATTACTAAATTCAAAACAGTAAACACTTTTATGGAAAATTCTCAAAACGTTCGAACCGTTTACAAGAAATAAATTGCCGTATATGGATCAGAACTTTATCGGAACTGTCATGTGCTAATTTTGAATGTATTATTTTAATAGAAATTCAAAATTAGTACATGACATAACAAAAAAAAGTGTACATGTCACTGAATAGCAAATATGGAAAAGAAAAATTATTTCCAAATAGTTACCACTAAAAATGAATATATTCAAAACAGGCTTCTTGTTATAAAATATAAACAATGGTTCTGGAAGATTTCCCTATACGTTTTATAGTACTTTGTGACTGTTGTGCTTTGTAAAACATTTCTTTGATTTTTTTTTATTTTACATGTGGGGAAGTAAGATAAAATTCATGATAGATTGTCTTAAAAATTGGCAAGAAATATAGAACAGACATTACATAATAACAATTGCGTTTGTTAATTTCATTCTGCAAAAACGACTGACGAAAAAAAAATTGACCAAACAACTATCTAGTTAATTAGTTTGATTTAAAGGATAATAATTATTTTATGTATCACGGTTTCCGGATCTCATGTCAAAGTTACACGTTTAAGAACGGAATCTTATAAATCTTTGTGTTCATTATAACAATTTGTAATAATTTACATCATGTAATCGTGCGTGTTGTAAAAGTCTTAAAATAAATGACAAAAAATTAGAGAAATGATAAAGAAATGAGTGCGAAAATAGAAAGTGTTAATGAAAAAAGACCTCTGATCAATACCGCCGTTTGTTCAGTCAGCTATGGGTTTTATATTAATTGGAGTGGGTAATTGGTGTTTAACGCCCTAGTCAAGACTTTCTTCGTTATAAATCAAGATTGTCAGTCCTAAGATGGATGGAGGACACCGGAGTGTCCGAAAAAAATCGACGTTTGACAAGGGAACATATATTCATTAAAACCTTGATCAATGCCATCATTTGTTCAGTCAGATATTGATTTTTATGATAAGTGGAGTGGATCATTGGTGTTTTACGCCCTAGTCAAGACTTTCAGAATTATATCAAGGCGTTTAAGGAAAAACAACAGAAATATATTTTAGAACTTAAGAGTATTGTGTCGATAGGCGAGGTGGCAAATCTATGATCGAGAGATTTTATCGACAAGGCATTATTAGAATACCATTGGCACCTTGTTTACAGATACATGTGTGGTTGCATCACAATATCTTGAAATAACATTGGCCATTGAAGCCGACCTGTACCACTTTACTGACACCTAATTTGCATAAATAAAATAACTATTTTTAGGATAGTACATATATTATGAATTTGAAAAGACAGTCCCTGTCTCAATATCATACAATTCGTGGGAAATTTCATCGAAACATTTCTCCGACAAATAACCCCGTAAAACTTGTTAAATTCCGTTATTTTAAATTTGAACAACATCGCTATCGGTTGAAAAATAATTCCATCAGAAGGTCTCTCTCTCTCTCTCTCTCTCTCTCTCTCTCTCTCTCTCTCTCTCTCTCTCTCTATATATATATATATATATATATATCACGTGATTAAAATCATAATTGAAAGTTCAATGTGCTACTGGGTGTGGTTAAAAGTGGAGGAGCTTACATTCCTACTGTGTTTAAAACAGGTGGTCTTTAAACACATGTTTTTAAACAACATCAACATCGATAATAATAATAATAATAAAAATAAAAATCATAAAATAATAATAATAATAATAATAACAATGATAAATATGGTGATATTCAGGATAGTCATTTTTACTTAATGTACTTAAACAACTGCCAGTTTCTAAACCTTTTAAACAAATTACTATGGTCTGGCCTTTATTGTATGAAAGCCTTCAGTTCATCATCAGGAAACCGGTTTCCCTTCAAATGATATTTCAAATTTCAAAAGATATATGTCTCAGTTGGGTCACATTTTGACTGTAGAACGGATTATTTAGTTGTTCGCAATTAAATTTCCAATTAGAAGCCTACGTAATCTTTGGCTTGTGCATTGGAGTATTGTCGAGAAGAATCAATACACTTTGGCGTTCTGTTGCTGAATTAAAATGCAAATCTCAACCGCCTAATTAGATCTCTAATTGTACGTACCCGTAAAAACAATTTCAATAAGTTTTTTTTATCAACAAAGATGTCACTATATATATATCATAATTGAAAGTTCAATGTGTTACTTTCACCAGAATCTGTCGCTCGATTTATGTCAAAATATATGGGGCCTAATAATTGTATTTGAACATGTATAATAAATAAATAAATAAATAAATAAATAAATAAATAAATAAATAAATAGCTATTATATTTGTTCTGTTAAATAAACGTTAAAATAAGTTAATTAACACCTAATTTGTAAGTGCTGGGTTCACCACAATTTGCTCAAATAATTAACATCCGTGATTAACACGTGTTGATTATCTGTATATCTAATACAGGTCTCTCTTTAACCACATTTTAATCTAATATCTTGGCACATTTTTTATGATACCACGATATGTATATGTATTTAGCGAATTACCGTCTTATGGGAACCAGGGATGTTCTCTCCTAAGCAAGTGAATGCTGTCCGATCTGCGATTAATCAGCAGTAATTAGACTAACCGAAGGAGATCAGTTTTGAATCAATCAAACGGTATCTCCGTTATTGGCATGTGTGTGCGAGCCAGGTCAAAATAAACAATACGCTGTGTATATAATCCTTACAGTCAGTTATAGACAGCCAACAGATCGTTTTAGATATGGATCTCTGAAGGACGAACCGTCTTCTTCAGCACGCGCTGAAATCTCGGGATTCTTCGTCACTGCGCGTGTGAGAGTTTATAAAAACCAACATGGCGGATTCAGACGATGATTCCGACAGTAGATTTGACGATGTTGATTTGGAAAGTATATTAGCTAGGGTGGAAAGGAGAGGACCTTTAACGTTTACCCGTAAACGATGTCTGTATCGTGGTAAGTAAAGATGATATAAATAATCAATGTTACCTATGTATTCAATATACATTTTATCACACTGTTTTAAAACTTTTTTCAATATGAAAATATATATAACATACAACTTTTGCGCAATGAACTTAAATATCTTTCCTTCACCTTGCAGAGCTTTTATTTTCAAACACACACGGTAGAGATTTTGTAAATATCAACAGGCTGTAGTTGCCAAGTAGATCATAAAGGCTCGGAATCACAACCATATGTGCAGGTTGTATATCATAAATATATGACTGTTAACTACTTGGGATCACATAGAAGTTACAGCTAATAACTCCTAGAGATACGAGAAGGCGATGTTGTTTACACCTAAACCATTCATAGCTTGATGAAGAGAATGAGAGAAAAATAATCTTTTTTAGTGGTTTTAGAACTGTGTATCTTTTTTAATTCAATTTCAGAGGTTACTGCTTTACTGAAACAAATAATGATAAAATGTTTAAATAAATAAATAAATAAATAAATAAGATGAACGAATAAATATATGAATGAATGAATTGATGGATAGATGGATGGAAGAATGGGTGGATGAATGAATGAATGAATAAATGAAAGGAATTATGGATGGACAGATGGTTGTATGGAAGGAGAGACAGATGGACGAATGGATAGTCGTACAAACAAATAAATAAACAAATAAATAAATAAAAAATAATAAATAAATAAATAAATAAATAAAGTAAACAGAGATTTAAAGATACAAAAACCAAATATACTTCCACAACAAAAATTGTTTTGTTGCGGAGAACTTATAATGCAAAATTAAAATGAATAATTTTTAATATTCAAAATAATAATAATAAATAAAAAAAAAAAATAAAATAAAATAAAAATTCACATTTTTGATTTTCTTTCATTATCTAATATATCTCATATTTCTATTATAAATTTATGTATAAAAGATACATGACCATCTTTTTTTTTTTTTTTTTTTTTTTTTTTTTTTTTTTTTTTTTTTTTTTCATCTACCTTCAGTAGACACTGTAACACCACATAGCGGTGTTGCCGCATAAACGCAACAGACACGTCTTAGCGGGGAATAAGTCGACCACGTTTATGCGGCGGCATTCAACGCTTAAATATGTTGTTGCATTTACGCGGCACAAGAGTGCCTTTTTACGCCTAAAGAAGACTAATATAATGATGATGGCACTGATGATGAATATTATGTTCGATAATGGTCCGGCCGGGATTTGAACCCAATGCGGAGGGAGGGGATAAGCGAGAATGAATCGGCGGCTCTAACCACTCAGCCACGGAGGCCCTAATAATAATAATAATAATAATAATAATAATAATAATAATAATAATAATTATGATGATGATGCTGAGACTCATGGTGGTGGTGTTTTTATTGAAGGTGGTAGTGATGATGGTGGTGATGATAGTGAACGATATTATGGTTTCGTGCTATAAATGTTTTCTTTATTCGGCGGTAGCTTTTTTGACGCATAAAAGCGACCTCTGTATGTGTTGAAATTTTCAGCATAGACGTGTTGTAACACGTTTAAATGCGGCAATATCGCTGTTCGGCGTTACAAAGAAGCATGGTTAGAACTTAAAAAATATATTCTACAAAATAACTTTTTTCTAGATGTCATAATTGACATTTGGTAGAGTTGGCTTAGAAGTCAGAAATTTTATAATCAGTGGTCGATATGAAGTAAAGTTAAACTTTCTTGTTTTTTTTTTGACCTGAAACACCATAACTCCACTCTTCTCAAACAACAGAAAACTTGGGAAAGTACAATTTATGTAAATGAAGTTGAGAAGCAATCGAAATTTATAATTTCCGGTCTGCCGAACAGAATTATAAAAGACAGAAAGAAAATCAATCGACATATATGAAATCGATATCACATCAGAATTTTATGGAGATATAACCATTTATGATACTTCTGAACTCTTTAGTTAGGTGTTGTCAATAATTGATTGCTTTTGTAAGACTCGCATATATAGATTACCAATATACTTGGTACAAAACTGCCATTTACTAGGTAGACTGAAAAACTAGACATGTCTTCAAAAATCCTTATACCCCCGCCTTATCGTTTCATTTGACGTAGTCACCTTTACTAAACATGTCTTCTGAAATCCTTATACCCCCGCCTGAGCGTTTTCGTTTGACCTAGTGACCTTGATCTTTGTCCTTTACATCTAAATGTTGTACGCGACAAATTACTGATGTAGATTTGTACCAAGTTTTATTCAAATCTGTCAAAAGATGTGAGAGTGATTATGCGGACAGGATTTTACACGGACATGTAGACAGACAGTCATGGTGATTCTTATACATTATCCTCAAACTAAGACGGTACATCGTTTGAATATTTGTTTGTAATGAATAATTGTCAAATTTCTATATGATTACATTGTATTGGAAGTCTGACTGTAATTGATGTCCAGTGTTGTGGGTCAATCCCTTGAATAGACTCTATGGTACTATGTGTTGTTGTTCCTTATTTTTTGACAGACACGAAGTACATCTAAAACTTATATCCAGGGATGTGGTTAAAAGTTGAGGAGCATATATTCCAACATAGTTTAAAAGGGGTGGTCTTCAAATACATATATCTTGATAAAACAACAACATCAATAATAATAATAATTTATTCAATATAGTCCTTATTTACCCAATGTACTTAAACAACTGCCACGTTTCTAAACCTTTTAAAATGTCTTTGATTTTGCCTTCATTGTATGATAGCCTTCAGTTCATTATCAGGAAACCGGTTTCCCTTCAAATGAGATTTCAAATGTCAAAAGATATATGTCTCACTTTTGTCACATTTTGACTGTAGAACGAATTATTTAATTGTTCTCACTTACATTTCTAATTAGAAGCCTACGTAATCTTTGACTTGTGCATTGGAAAAGAATCGATATACTTTGGCGTTCTATTGCTGAACTAAAATGCAAATCTCAACCGCCTAATTAGATCTCAATTGTACGTACCAGTAAAAACAATTTCATTAGGTTTTTTATTTATCAACAAAAATGTCACTATACGGTTTTAATGCACTTCCGACTAGGAAATAAAAAGAGCGCAACAGAGTGACAGAATTCACGGGTGCGTGTTTTATAGTGTGTTGTTGGTGCTTCCTTTATCTTTATTTTCATTTTTTACTTTGATATCTCGGCCTCACTGATGAATCAATTGTTTTCTACAGCAGTCACTTAACTTGGATTCTCTCTAGTTTCTCTTCATGGACTGTAAGACGCTTCGAGATCCTGCACATTAAGGTTTCAAGATCAATCTTGGGAAAGTCTTTTACGTCCAAAAATGTTCAAAAATGTCATTGTGGAATATCAAACTTTTCCAAGAAGAAGAAGAAGAAGAAGAAGAAGAAATAGAAGAAGAAGAAGAAGAAGAAGAATAAGAAGAAACAAGAGAAGAAGAAAATATGATGAAGAAGAAAAGAGGAAGAAGAAACAAACAAACAAATTGTTAATTAAAGATAGCTCTACCCACTTAAGAAAAAACATAATAAGTGGCTGTTCACAGTAAAGTGATTTAACAGATTGCTATAGAATATTTAATTTTACTTGACAGAATTAGAGAAAAGCTTCTTATCACACTCAAACGGTAATCGAATTATACGAGATATTTACAACTGAACAGAATAGTATCGAGGATTAAATGAATTTAGATTAGATTCTTGCTCAATCACTGGGGTATTTTGTGATGCAAAGCTGATCGATTTACCAGACCACAAATTATACGTTTTTTTTATATATACAATCCTTTGGAATATTTTATGTGATGTAAAGCAATAACGTTAGGCAATCGATTTACGTAACCATATACATAAGATATATATATATGTATATAATATTATCTTCTATAATTGCTTGACATTAAGCAAAACAGTAATATACTTCTTATCAGGGATATGCACAGAACAAAGATAGTATCGAATCCTTACATAAATTCTGATTGTCCGAATCAAGAGGTAATTGGCGCATTTTTATCTTTCTCTGCAAATGTTACGGCGACTTTGTGCTGTAATATATCTTATTAAGTAGAATGAAGGTTTATGTTGGAATTCGTCCTAAAAGAAAAGTTGCATACATTGCATGAAAAGGGTATCAAAATGTATTTGTTATAGTTTATTTATTTATTTGGCCTTTTGCCCTAATTTGTGAAAGTAGTACCTTATTTATCTGGCCCAAGTTTCACAATCATTCGCTCAACTGAGTGTACGCTCAACTCAAATTCGATAATATTTCAATGCCGATTTCCAAGACATTACACAGTTAAAATTGATAATCTTATGTAATATTTAAATTGTTCAGTTTAGGTTTGTTGAACAAAATGAATCATTATCTCATAAAACTTAAAATCTTAAAATGTTGATGAGAGACAAATTGGAATATTTGAGTTGAGTGTACACTCAGCTGAGTAAATGTTTGTGAAACTGGGGCCTGCTCTATATTGTAACAACGATGGCGGTTTATATTTGAATTTGTTTTACTAGCAAATTACTAACATTGTATGAAAATGATTTCAAAATACGTTTGTAATAGTTAAATAACTTTTTTTGACATTGTTTGTGAAAGTAGTGGCCTTTTCTTATGCCGTATATTCGAAGACCAATGACGGTTAATATTGAAATTTGTCATACCAGCAGAATTGCGGACATTTTATGGAAAATTTTCAAAATAATTTGTTATAGTAAAATCAGTTTTTTTTTCTAATTTGTGAAAATAGTAGCTGTATTGTTCTGCTGTTTATCTTAAGGAGGATTGCGGTGTTAATTTCAATTTGTTTTACTGGCAAAGTTATGGACATTTTATGCAAAATGTTTCAAAATACATCTGTGATACACATGTAGTTTAAACTTTTTTTTTGCCTTTGTCAAAGTAGTAGCCTTATTTTTCTGCCGTATACATATCTAAAAGATGATTGCGGCTTATACTGAAATTCGCCCTACTAGCAAAGTTGCAGGCATAATATAAAACGGTACTTGAAATGATTTGTAAAAGTTTAATCAGTTTTTTGTGCTTTATTTGTGGAAATAGTTGCCTTAATTTTCTGCAGTAAATCCTAAGGATGATGGCAATCTATGTTGGAATCCGTCCTACTAGCAATATTGCGGACGTTGTATTAAAAGGGTTTCAAATTACATTTGTAATAGTTTGATAAGTTTTTTTTTCCTCATTTGTGAAAAGAGTGGCCTTATTCTTCCGTCATATATCTGAAGGGAAAATGACAGTTTATATTGTATTTTTTTTCTACCATCAAAATTGCGTATATGATATAAATATGTTTCAAAATAATTTTAGAGTTTGGTCAGCTTTTTTCGCAACATTGGTAAAAGTCGTGGGTGTATTCATATGAGGAACTAATAGTTTGACTTGTTATTTTCAGTTCATTAGATAAAGCGCCATTCCTCTTTGTTTTGGATTAATTAGACTGAATTATATTTATGTAAACAGTAATTATAATGTTTCCATACAGAACTGTTTGATCTGTCGACTTGTATAAATTTATTCGCCGTCCATAAATGACCTACTGTAAAATCTAGATTTCATCCTTTTTGATGGATTTGTGGTTGCAGCCAAAATTTTATTTACAAACTTGTGTGTTTATTTTGTCTCCGCATCAACTTTTTCTAATAAATATCAATGACGTTTGACCACGTGATTATAAAGTTGGTCGACCGTCAAGTTTGAAATATGATTAGATAACATGGCTGTATAACCTTTGAGGTACCTCACCATCTCTTTGTGAACTTTGACCCGGTGTCAAAGTAAAATCTAGACAGTTATATTTGTATCAAGACAAATTTTATCTATCGAAGGTTGTTGAAAGGTGACAAGCAATTTTATGTAATTTTCTCTTTTGTCTATCTTGTTTGAAACGTTTATATCAAATATGACAGCTAATGAAAATTAGGCCCGTAGGTAGGTATTTTGGAAAGGGAGTGAGATTTTGAAGAATGTCGTCGCACGCACAAATGGTGCGGCTCACTGGGGGGGGGGGGGGGGGGGTCTGGGGGCATGCCCCCATTAAATTTTTAAAAATGAAACGCAAAATGGTGCATTTTGGAGTATTTACAGTGCTTAATGGTTTTCAAAGGGTTTGCACCCATTGCACCTTCTTTGAATACGGGCCTGCAACATGATAGCCAAATAATAAAAATTGCGGTTGGTTACGTCACAGTGTCAACGTAAAATGACGCCATTCACGCTGTATAAATATACAGCTTTACTTTTAATTGAAAAAATTGAAAACATTACACAATGTAACTAAAACTAAAATGAACGAATTTGTGGATATATTTACAAACATCATCGATACCCTAAACTAAAAATAAAGATATCACAGATATAACGAAGACATTTTAAATAAATAAATAAATAAATAAATAAATAGATAAATAAATAAATAAATAGGCTTAAATAAATAAATAAATAAGGTCTTCATAAAATAAATAAACAGGCCTAAATAAATAAATAAATAAACAAGAATTCGGTAGTGCGGTTTAAAACAGATGAAAAAAAATCTGTATTTTACAAGATGACATAAAAAAGCATAATTTAACAGAAGAAGCTATCATCTTGATAATATTTCTACAAGACAGCTGTTTGCTGTCAGAACCAACCACATGTTACATAGTGTTTAATGTAGATAGGTAAGTGAACAAGGAAAGGTAGAAATCGGTAGGTCAAGGTCATTTTTATTTCGCTCTATAACCAGCCAAACTATTTTTTTGAAACTCATGATTGCAAAATATTTCAGACAGGTACAGAATAAAATTGAAAGCGGGACAAAATCGTTTAAGTGTGATGTTTTCAGTACTGTTTAATGCTTTATATCTCAAAAGAAACTACTAATGTGACGTCATGAAGTTTATGTGTTGACGTCACCAACACCTGCTGTGTAAAGCGTAATGAAGGCACATGTCCAATTTCTTTGTTGATATTTATCATTGTTGATAATCACATCTTTAACCTACTAATCCCGGTAGTTTAATCATAATCGTTATGTAATCGGTTCACGATGAAAAAAAAATCTAAGTGTACTTTGATGTAACGCAGTAAAAAATTTGTTTCTAATATACGCTTTAGTTTGTTTATAAAACTAGTCATTTCTTTCCCCAAGACAAACGGCCACTGTCAGATACATACGTTCTGCCTTACAACTCTCTTGTAAATCAATATAAATATGTAGTTTAAGTGACTGAGATGCATTTTTTAATACTTGTGATTCATTACGTTGTAATATTAATATATTTGTAAAAGTATAATACAACTGTCACTATAAAAACAAATTACTATCGGTTGCACAAGCTTACGGATCACAGCGCCTCTCACCTCCTTGGTTCCAAACCCACTCGAGACAGTGAGAAAGTTTGTCAGTTCGGTGTTTTTCTCCGGGCACTCCGGTTCCCTCCATCATCCCAGAACTAACCGCCACCAATAAGTGATAGAACCTTGACTGGGGCGTTAAACACTATTATTACTTCATTACTTCACCCCACTCTTAACAATTATTATCAACATATATATATATATATATATATATATATATATATATATATATATATATATATATATATATATATATCAGCATTTTCACTTTCTTTTAAATTGTTTTACAGTCAAATTTTACCATGGCGAAATCCTTGCGGCTCTCGACATTGGTTATTAACATACTATTAAAACCGTACCAATACCCTCTATATAATTCATATGAAAAACGGTAATGAATCGGAGATCTTAGCCTAGTGAGGAACGGGTTAGAGAAATATCACACATTGAAGCAAACACTAGCATCATATCTAAATATTTAACACCATTTTACGACAAGCTGTATTACTTATTTCGTTGTCATAGCTACGGCTTTAAAGTTATTGTATTCGCATCTTAAGTACAGTAGAAGCTAGGTTGGGCGTTGGCACCGTCGTATCTCATACTTTTGATGTTGTATTGTTGTTTAACTTCGCATCAGTAAATTATTAAACTGAGATTTTTGCGACGAGAGTATGGCTGTTATTCTCTATGTATTAATCTAAAAATAAGTTTGTGATTGCGTGTATGCGACTTTTATGGTAAGGTGCTACATTTCCGAGTAAGTTGGTCGCAGACCATACTATAGAGGAAAAAGTATCTCAAATATAAAAGACTTATGATGGTCGGGCCGCGGTTTGAACTTACGACCTCACACACTCGCGGCGGACGCACTACCACTGAGCCACTCATGTGCATTATCGTAATAATTGAGTACCTCTCGGCCACCAAAATGGAAACTTAAAAAATACTTTTAGCAATTTTACCAATGTTATCGCGTCCATGCTACAATTAACGGACAGAGTGGAGTCAGATATATTTAGACTATTTTGATATCATCGATAATAGAACTCTAGACTTCTGTTGTTGACAGTTGGTACCTTGACAAAGTGTAGCCGAAGACCACCGAGAGGTCTTGGTCTCATGTTTAATTCCTCCTTAAGACGAACAAATAAACATGTCATAAATATATAAATAGATAAATAAATAAATACTAGTAAATAAAAAAAAGAATAAATGATCATTTATTCATTCATTAATACAAACATTGATTGATTGATTGATTGATAGGTTTATTGATTGATTTCTTTATTCATTCATTTATTCAAAGAGAAGAATGCATCAAATGATATCGAAAAAATATCTACAGTTTATACAATCTTGATATACACAAAGGATAAATTTTACCCAGAAAAAATCAATTTCTATCTGAACATCTATAATTTGATTTAATGCCGGGACAATAAAATGGAAAATATTTTAGATAAGTTGATAATATTTTGATGTTTTGAACATGTAAATATTTATTGATAATAACAATACTGAACACTACTGGTTTAAGAAGAAACAGGGAACACAACACATGAGTGGAGTGGAGTGGAGTGGAGTAATGATGTTTTATGCCCCAGTCAGGATTTTTTCACTTATTTCGAGGCGGTCAGTTCTGGGATGGTGGAGGAAACCGGATTATCCGGAGAAAACCACCGACCTGCGGCAAGCGAACTGACAAACTTTCTCACATTAGGATCTGTCCCGAGTGGGATTCGAACCTAGGCGGTGAGAGGCACTGTGATCCGTAAGCGCGCGCTTAAGACCACTCGACGACCGACAACACATGACAAACCAAATCTTTAAAATAAAGCTCTCCAGTATCTACAGTAGATTTCAGTATATGAGAAAAAATATTGACCGGTGGTGTGGCTTAATTGTATTACTGGAAGGCCTAACAGATGTGCATAATTACAGCCATTGTTATGGCTATAGTGCCGCCAGAAGACATTTAGCGGCCCAATTAATTACAACCAGCGTTGTGGTTGTTATTGAAGGGCCCTTTACAGATCTGAAGTGTTGTGGCTATAATTCAGTTAGAAGGTACTCATCATGCCACTTAACCGAATTCAGTAGTGTTGTAAAAGTACTAGTTGAGAGGCCTAAACAGATCCATACAGCTGGCATAGCCAGTGTTGTAAGCTAAAGTATAAACGGAGGGGACTTAATGTCCCGCTTAAGTACTGTCAGTGTTGCGACTATGGCACAATTTGCGGTTTCGCACAACAGTTCCGCTTTTATACAGCCATTAGTTTCGCTAAAGTACAATTGGGGGTTTCTCAGCAATAAAAGCTTTTCTTACAGTTTGGCTTTATTATAATTGTAGATTCTTTTACAATCTCGCTTTTTTACAGCAATTGTTTGCAAAAACCGAGCCAAATGTTTAATTTTGAAAATGTTTGTTGATGAAGGAAGAAGAAATTAGTGACTTTATTTGTTGATTAAAGAAAAAGAAATCAATTCAGTATATTCAATTTTGACAAAAAAAAAAAAAAATAAATAAATAAATAAAAAAAAAAAAATAATAAAAATAAATAAAAAAAAAAAAAAATAAAATAAAAAAAGAACCCCTAGACAAAAATTTAATTTCATAAAAATGTTTTTCCGTCACAGAAAAAAAGTACCCCGAGCCAAATACTGTCCGGAGACACAGAAAAAAAGAACTCCGGTCCAAATATTTTTCGAAAATGTTTATTAAACTAGAAAGTTAATAACAGTTCCTTATATTCGATTTTGAAAATGTTTGTCCGCCAAAGCAAAGAAGGAAATCTCGAACCAAAAATTCAATTTGAAAAATGTTTATTGAACACGAAAGAAGAAATCAGTGAGTTATCTTTTGTTGACTAAGGAAAAAGAACCCCCGAGTCAAATATTCAATTTCGAAAATGTTTATTGAACAGGGAAGTAGAAATCACTAGCTTATATTACTGCAGTCGGTATGGAATTTTATCACAATAACATAAATATGCTAGAGGCTTGTTAAACGTTTATATTTAAACCCACAATTACCTGTCTGTTGCTACAACTAATAAATAAGTTTAGGTTATTTTTGTTTGTAATACGATCTACCTACGTGTAATTCCCAATTCTAAACAACATCTGTTACTAAGGCAACCTGTTGTACTGGTAAGACCGTAGTTGTTTTACAGAAGATATGTTTATTTTGATTAGGATTCCAAAATGTTTAATCGTAATAGCCCACGAGTGTAATTCTCTTAACTGCAGATTTCAGATGATAATTTTTTGGCGATTTACTACCCATAAAACAAGACTGTACTAAAAAATTATAATTTCAGAGCAGTTTGACCCAATAGAAATTTTTCCATAAACAATAAACTCAAAATTTGTACTATAGGAATAGATGGTTGTCAAGTGGACTGTTTAACTACAAATCAAAAAGCTTGACCTATGGATTTGTTGTTGTTGTTGGAACTGTAATTGTTCACGTTTGTAATGATTATGAAATGGAAATTAGAAAACGCTGCTTTTCATGTTATCTCTTTTTGTAGATATAATGTCCTATTTTTTGCACACTTTGTATTTGCAATAATAAAAATAAAATAAATAAATAAATAAATGGATGAATAAATCCTTTTAAACTATAGTTTCGAATCTAATACCATGATATTCTACTTATAAAGTGGTAGAGATAATATGTGTTCAAATATTGATAATGTCTCATTTACCTTTTAAGGGCCTCAGTGGCCGAGTGGTCAAAAGCGAACGCTTATGGATCACAATGTCTCTCACTGCCTGGGTTCGAATCCCACTCCACCCTAGCGTGAGAAAGTTTGACAGTTCGCTTGCCGAAGTTTGGTGGTTTTTTCCAGGCATCCCGCTTTTTTCCACCATCCAAGAACTGACCGCCTCGAAAAAAGTGAGAGAATCTTCACTTGGGCGTAAAACACCATTACTCCACTCCACTCCACTTATTTGCATTTTACTGACAGGATACCAATATTTTACTGTTTGTTTTTTATAATGTGTTTTTATTTATTTATTTATTTTTTATACTTTTATGGCACATGTAAATTATTTGTATGTTTGTATGTGACATTTTAATAACATAAAGTATATTATTTTATTAATACATACACATTTTCAACCTTTTCTCCTTAACGAGTGAGCCAATGATAATGATACTTGTAATAAATGTTCCTTGCCCAAAGCCCTTTCAAGTTAGCAATATAGAAATGATAGCGATTCAAAATTTATTATAGTTTGTCGCGAAATTTATTCAGGTCCTCACAAATATGATTTTTCCACGCCTTCACTATTCGTTATCAAATTACCTTACTTTTAGCTCTGATGAAGCAACAGTTGTCCTTTTAAGCCATCGTATACCTAATATATTGGTTACATTATAGCTCATCGTTCTAAGTGATGTTAATATCATGTCACCATGACCCGAGACAGTTTAATACTTTATTTATTGCTATAATAAATTCTATTTATACAAAAAACATGACGAATATATAGAATTTATGATCCGCCTCCGTCGTAAATTAAGATTTTCTCAATTCTCGAAGGAAACATCGGTAAGCGAGTGTTCTAGCAACGAATGCACGTGAAACCGACGCATAACGTTCTTAGAAACAACTTTTTTAAGTCGTTTACCTTACTTCCTGTTGTCATGTGTTACTATGGAAATTGTTATGAAATAATACAAATCAAAAATAGCACATTACAATAATCAATGATAAAAGTATTAATTCCATATGATTGTAAAAAAATCACTTAAATAATAAATTTACGTCATTGGGTATATATTTAGAGATATTTTATGAATTGATAGAAAAGGGTTTATTACGGCATTAAAACCATTTTTTCAACGACGGAAAAAAAAAAAAACAAAAACAAAAAACAAAAAGCAAAAAAAAAAAAAAAAAAAAAAAAAAAAAAAACAAAAACAAACTAGAACAGATATCGATATTTTGATAATTAAACTCTTTTAAATGAATCCCTTGGAGCATTTACAGTAAGGAGATTAAATGTAAGAATCGTGATGTGTCTGAAATGTAGATTTAAAGTAGCTTTTCCTATCGATTCCTTTATTTAAATCTCGATCTCTTTGAGAAATCAGACACGCGTGTAATACTATATAAGTTTAAGCGCATGGAGTTGTGCAATGAAACAATTGTGTAATACTACATAATTTAGTACAGTAAAACACGCGTGTAATACTACATAATTTAGTACAGTTAAACACGCGTGTAATACGATATAATTTAAATGGCGTCGACTAGTTTAGTCTTTTGTAGATATTTGTCTAGTTTTATAACTTATTTCGACTGTCTCAAATGTGCTGACATTTTTATAAAAATAAAACACAAACATACCAGTCCTTATAAAAATAATTTGCTTTCCTCTGGACTGAGGTCATAACATCTTGTATACCAATAAGTAATTTTGGCAGGCGTTATTAAAATGGTAGACTGTTTGGTATAGCAAAATAGCTTCATGAAATCTAAAAATAATAAAGTGCGGTCAATGAAAGCGATTATTCGCCTCGAAACTTGCAGGCTTGCAGATCTTGATTTAGTAGTGCTGAAACCAAAACCTTCTCCGTTAAACAAACAACGGAATTGCTAAACGATTGTGCGCCGATATGGGTAAATAGACATTTGTAATATACAATCCTTTAGACCGATTGAGTTGAGTTGAGTTGAGTTGAGTTGAGTAATGGTGTCTAACGTCCCAGTCAAATGTATTTCACTTATATCGGGACGTCGCCAGCTATAGGCGAAAGTGTAGAAACTTTGCCTCTGCGTTGCGCTGAAGGCATTATACAACAGGGTTCTTTATCCTGCCATACCTACCGTGAATCGGGACCTAATTTTAGGTTTCCATCCGAAAGAATATTTTATATCGGGGATTTAAAATCGTTTTGAAATTTTCGCGTAATTAGAGTATATTTAGTTCACAGACCTAAAAATCTATAAATGTAAATTTTATGACTATGTTCTTGACCCCTTTGTTTTTTTAAACATTACTTTATCTTAGCAAAAAGTTCTTTCTGACATAAGCAAGGTAATTTGCATAAGACTTCCTTTACCAATATAAAAACTATGCAAGTATAATTGTTTCGTTTTTGTTTTTCATTGTAGCACCAGAGTTTGTTAGAAGGTTAGCATTGGAAGAGACGGTAGATGAAGGACAAACTGTTACCTTTGATTGCAAAGTATTTGCATTTCCGAAAGCTTCAGTGAAGTGGTATAAAGACAATGAAGAAATCAAAGACGTTCCGAATATTAAACCGGAAGCTTTAGAAAATGGGGAATTTTCAATAACAATAGAAGGAATAAAAAAGTCCGACGAGGGAGCTTACAAATGTAAAGTAGAAAATCCCGAAGGTTCGTCCACATGCACAATATATGTAGCAGTAAAAGGTATCCCTCTATTTATAGTCAATGCAAGATGGCGTGTGTTTTGTTGTTGTTCAGCTTGGCGATTTGTGATGCATGCGCGCCATTGGTGTTGTGACAAACAGATTGGTAATAGTTCTTGTTGCTTGTTTAATACCTAAATTGCTTTGCTTTATTTTTTATTTTTGAAGTACACATTTTTTTTTTCAATTTTAGTTTTAAAATCTATACAAAGGCTTAACAAGTCCCTGACGTCAGTCGTTAATGCTTTTTTACGAGCATAGTTATACATCTTTCGTTATAGGTCATTAGGCTTGACGTACAGGTGAGCTAATGAATACTTCTTGTTTAGGATTGGCCTTTTTACTTAACAATTATACAGAATCTGTCTCTTACTTACTAAGTTTAAACACTATGTATTATGGAAATTAACAGGGAACACGTGTAAATGTCATACAATAAGAAGACTACCATTGGTAATATAGGTGTGTAGATAACCAACGTTCCAAATGGTACACTATCTCCTCAAATATAGAAGTAACTTCCGATATGCCAAAATGGCTGGGTATGGTTGATTTTAAACGGACATTTAAAAAAATATTGCATTGGTATCTAATTGATTTGTTGTTTATGAAGGGCATTGCAAACGTGCCAGTAATATGATTGTCTTTTGACAATTATCTCTAAATTGTTGAATTGTTTAAAACAGGCATCTTTATGTTGGCAACATTGTATCTATCAGTAAAATCGTTTTTTAAAAGATTTTTTGCATTATGGTATATTCTATTGGTATGATTAATTTTGACAGACTTTGTATATGTTGACAAAAAAGTATCAAGCGGGATGACTAATTTCCGACAGACATTGAGTTTTATGACAAAATGTCTCCAGAGGCATGGTTGATGTACGATGGCAGCTATTGTGTTTGACAATATGTCTCAACTGATATGGTTTTTTTTTTCCAATTGCGTTATATGACCAAATAGTGTTCACTAACATAGTTAAAATATTTTTAGAGGGCTCCTATTATCTGAATTAATTGAAAACAAGCGATTTTTAAACATGAACATTTATTGTTTTTAAGAATAACCATTATTTTACCAAACATCGACCTTTCTTTAAATGAGGTTTCCAGGCTTTATAATGATGCTTTGTTAAATAGCTCTTTGAAAACATCCAATACTAATAAAAAACCTTTTTAGTCATTAGTATGCGATAAATTCACACGCCAACATCAACTAATTTGCCTTACGCAAGACAAATATTACATAATAGTGCTGGTTTTTAATCAGTTTAAATCTAATACCTGTCAAATCAACACAGTTTTTAATGCGACCTCATGGTTAAACTTATCACGCTAGCAATACGAACTTGTGCAATTATTAATCATCATAAGTCTGTATCACGGAGGAAAGATCGATAGAGGACATCACACAGATGATTTGCTAATTAACCTTTCACGATAAAAATGACAAATAATTAGATGATGAAAAAATCATTTACTAAAGCCATAACTAGCTTTTGTAGTTTTTGTTTTAAAAGACAAATACCCCCGTTCTAAACATCAAGTTTGTTATTTTTCCATTTTAAATTCGTGTTGGATGAAAAATTAGGGGCAGTTCTTTATAAACCAGAGCCATAAATAACTTGAACAGTTTCTTCAAGGACTAATACCCTCCCTTTTCCAAAAACATAACGAAGTTTGTAATGTTTAATGGTGTTTGATATTGATTCATCGTCTAACGTTGTCAAATATATAAGATCAGAATCAATCCGTAAGGGGTAAATAATTTTTATTCCAAATCATTGAAATCTCCTCATGACCTTTGTCTGTTTCTCACAAACCTTAATTTGTACTGGACTCATGACCATATACATTTGTTTTATGTTTGATACCTTGTGTAAAGGAGAATAACTCCTTTTATAAAATGGATATATTAGCTAGAGACAAAAATATAACATAATTTACATAAACGTAGGTTTAAACCTAAAACCTTATCATAACTTAAGTTTCAATCCGAAAGATATGCATTATTAGTAAAATCATAATTTTGAAAACATTAATCAGAATGCTGATACCAAGATGCACGTTATTTCTTGCCTCAAAATTACATGTCACGTTATTTTATTAATATAATTTTGCACCAAGGAATTAGTTTTCCAAACTGTTTTTAATTCGACCAGTTTGGTGTAGATTAGAAAAAAAACAAAACATACCAGTCAATGTCTTAGTCACAACCCCCCCCATAAAAAACAATTCAGTTATACACGTAAACTTCCATCAAGGACGTGAGGCCGAGTTCCCCAGAAGGGTAAAAACCACCTCTGTCTAGCTAGCTACAACCGCCACGTGCAAAATCAAATTTAAGAATGGAAGGAACATGAAACTATGGAAAGCCCAATATAAATCAAGTATAAGTTTGGATACAGTTATTTCATACTTATTTCAAACTGTGAAATAATATATTCACCAATAAGTTATACGTTTTGTTTCTTAAATTAGGTATAGTTTTTTTAAAATAAATATCAACAGTGCTTCAACCAGAGAATTTTAAATAAATATTTTTAACTGAAAAAAACCATTTATTTTGAAATTAAAAACTTTTTTTTTTACTTTATCTTTATTTTAATATCTAATTATCAATAAGGAAATTTATCAATATTTTGTTATGTTATGCATTTTTCGTTTTCGTTTTTTTTTATTTCTGCAATCTTGATATATTTATTGTAAATACTTCAAACTTTTAACAGTGTATTTTTACCATTTGATTCAATTAAAATCAGCATCTTTGTAATAAATAAATCAAGTTTTTTATTATTATAAACAGTTGTGGAAAACGTAATAAAAGTTTACACATAAATTGCACTTATTGTTTTGGTTTGCCTCTTTCTTTCTTTTTTGGTTTTTGTTTTATAGAGATAAGATATACATATTAGTTATTTTATTTTATCCTTGTTTTAACGTTTGTATTTTTTCAATGTTTTAAATTTTTAATGTTGCCTTTTGCTTGCTTATGTTTTTTTTCAGCATATATGAAACATTTTTATAAATAGTTTTCAATTGACAATTTTTAAAAGCGATATTTTGTATGATTGCCTTATGATTCTTACAACTGTCCTTATGTACATTAAAAATTACACCTCTCCTATTTAAACAGCTAACAAACATTCGAAAACAGTTGCTTCAAAAGTATAAGTGATTTGTATTATAGTAATGTTTTAAGATGACAAATATTATTTATCATTTTGCCCTTGCTTTAATTATCAAATATTTGAAGAACGTCGATACGACTCGCTATTGATCTTTTAAGGTCTTTGAAATGACTTAAGGCATAGTAAATGATACCATTTTAATGTTGTAATTTATAAAATACTATAAAAAAGTAAAAAATCTGTAATTTGGTTTTTAACTTTGACCTTTTTAATAGCAAAGAACAAAAGCCCAAAGAAGAAGAATCCCGCATGCGCAGTGACATTTCCGAATCTATTCCCGCCAATAAAAGAAAATATAGAAGAGGAAGAAAGAGAAGGGAATGCAGTAGCTACACAAGCAGATTCGCCATTAACACATTTATATAACGGTGTAAAATGGAAAAACCGTACCTGGCCCGATTTTTTAGGCGGCTGGGATTGTGTTAACGGATTTCATTTTAAAGGCAAGTATTTTTATAAACAGGTGTTACAAAGTATTCCTGCTGAGAATATACCTCACAGCAAGAAGATTTTTAAAAACAAATTAGTACTAAAAGTTACCACACATGTGGCTGTGCATTAAAAATTTAGCAGATGATATTTTGAGTCCCTACTTTTTTTTGGCGAGGTTCTTATTAGGTGTTATGTGTAATTTGTGCATTAATAAGCCGTTATGATGAATACATGTGCATAACACTCAAATAATTTATTAAAAAGCACAGTTAAAATGTAAACTATATAACATGCAATGAAATGTTTAATTAGAGATGTATATATGTAGTTAGTGCACTCCTTCAAAAAAAAAAACTTTACGCTTTAGTCTTTAAAGTATTTGTATACACACACAGACACACACATTTTCTACACATTTGTAAAAAGTCACAGACGGAAAAGAACAGAATATGTGTGGAATCCAGTGATGTGTACATTTCGAATAAATTTTGATTGTGCACTTTTTTACTTAAAACAACAACAACAACAACAACAACAATAGCAACAACTACAACATAATAATAATAACAACAGTTCACTTAATTTTGGTAATAGTAGTAAACACATGAAGACTGAATATCTATATCATAACTCGCTTCCTTCTACAAGATTAGGGGCGTTTAGTTATTAATAAATTTCATTATGACCACGATTTGATAAACAAGAGATGTTTTAACAAATACATGCATACCCGTTGTTGTTTCAGACGAAAAAGCAAGCATTCCAGCATCAAAATGATTCCATTATTAAAACTAAATATCACTATGGCGGTGAGAGTCAGCACATGCAAATAGCTTTTGCTTATTTTGCATGAGCTAAGATTTTTGAGATAAAAACAAATTGTTAGATTTCCTTACTCCATTTTTTTCTTACTGTGGACAGGACTATCACGTCTTTAAATGATTTTTTCACCATTTTCGAAAAAAAGTTTTGAATTTAATTTTTTTAGGTTGTTAAAACGATTATTACACTCCCCAAAATGTTATGAATTGTTTTGAATGTTTGGACATTACAATTACCAAACATTTTTAAAATGATCTTTTAATTTTTTGTTTGTATTTTTTTTATTTGATTTTTACAAAAATTGGATTTTGCTATTATTACTTTTTCAGTTAGTGTCACAAACTATATTTGAAGGAAATAAGGAAAGATTAAACATAAATTGTAATACTTGTTTTATGTTATTAATTTTAAAATTGTTTTGTGTATGTTAAAAATTGAAAAATTTATTACACAATGGGACATGTGTAGTTTTTGATACTATGGTTACCAAAAATACTCCAAAAATGGTTTATCCATTGTAAGAAAACAATATATTGCGATGCGACTAATTAAACGTTTTGCTAATTATTGCTTAAAATAACCAAGATATAATTAAAACTTTGATTTTTAACTTCCTTTTGTTACTAAAACAGGCATCTAACATCAAAACGCCTAACAATAAGAATTACACAATTTTCTAAAATTAAATCGAAAATTGCTTTCTTTTGATTTTTTTATGTCAGCGTGACTGTCTGTCAGTGTGTCTGTCTTGCCATTAAGAAATATTGGAGATAACTGGTTGATTAATATAAACAATTTCTAAAATTGAATCGAAAATTGCTTTCTTTTGATTTTTTATGTCAGCGTGACTGTCTGTCAGTGTGTCTGTCTTGCCATTAAGAAATATTGGAGATAACTGGTTGATTAATATAAACAATTTTTGTTTTTCGAAATTTTATTTGTTATCAAACAAATAAAAATTTGCCAAAATAGTGTATGTCTTATAGCGAGTTGAAATGCTTGCTTTTTATGTCAAGTTCTGTGCAATATTTGTTACTTTGTGTATTTCTAAATTTAACCTCTCTAATTGTTTTTGAGAAAAATGATGGTTTTATTTACTTCAGCTTATTTAGCATTAATGTAGTAAAACGATGCAAGGCTTAAGCTTTTTTCAGGACCCAGTTTATTAAAGCTTAATTAGAAATATTAGAGATAAACATAAAGAACAAAAACATCATTATCAAATTTTGAAATTAGGAAAATTCTAATTTGAACGCATCAAATGATACACCTAATCAAGCTTCGAACAACTGTCCAGAGATTATTTGCAATGTTTACACTTAGGAGAACTCTGTTTGTGCTATAACAATAAGATTGGATGCCATTTTCACTCAGCTAGTTATATTAATCGGGTTTAATTCATACCACAGCTTGCGCGCGTATGTTCCTCTATTCAAATTGGAATTTAATCAACAACTCGGTCGAAAAAAATATTTTAGTGAGAAGGGTAGTATGGAGATGCAGATTAAACACTTGCTTAGGCAAGTCCGTTTTGAACATTATTTGACCAGGTTTGAAATAGAAATAAGTTACATTTGTTTTGCATTACCCTATCTATTTATTTGAAATTTTATTAGATAAAAAAGGTTGACTCGGTTTTATGAATTATGCAAATTAACCTTTTTTCAAAGTCGATTCTTGATAATGATTTCCTCTGAACCTGCATAGCTGGTAAGAATTTCATCTATCCAACAAACTAGATCCTAGATCCACCAGACCTTTTTTGTCAATCGTCAAAACTTGGACAATTCATATAAGGAATATTAATATTTTGTATAACATACAGAAACATAACCCAGATTTAATTAAATGAAAATCTTTCTTGTACATTCTTTGTAAGTATTACGAAAACTTAATGGCCAGTCCGAATTTCCCCTGACCTTAACACACTTTATGCCTAACGGCTGTGTTAGCTTGGTGGCTAGATTGTAAAATTTGGCCATGCTTAAAATGATCGGTGTGTCAGTATCAAATTTTAAATGACGTTGCTACTTGTTCTTATGATTTTTACGCATATCCCGATTTTATAATTATTTAGAAAACATGTACACTTAACCCTATTTTTCAATTTCTCAATTAACCTACTAAATAAACTTAACACTATTTTTCAATTTCTCAATGTACCTGCTAAATAAACAAAAGACCAACCCCCTCCTGTAAGGATCTTTAAGGATCCTTAAAGATCCTTAAATATGTCATTAAAGATCCTTAAAGAGGCCTTAAAGCCCCCTTAAAGCCTTTCTGTCTTTAAGGATCTTTCATGGACCTTAAATCACTCTTAAAGGACATATTTAAGGATCTTTAAGGAGGCTTTAAGGATCCTTAATGGAACTGAAATTTTAAGGATCTTTAAGGAGACTTTAAGGATCCTTAAAGATGTTTCATAAAAACTCAATTTTTTTTCAATTATTAATGGAACAATGGCTATTAAATTCATTCAGTTAAAATATTAATTTGTTTTTAGTATATTTTGAATTTTTATAGTTTATACGACATAGGAGACATAGATAACGCCTGTCTGAATTCTAGTTTCTACATTAAGTTTTTGTAGAGGAGCCGTACGTAGTTTCATAATAATACTTGTTTCTTAATTTATTAATGAATTAGATAACAAATGTGCAGTTTTCACAGTACAGGTAAACAACCCGTGTTTTAATCATCGGCAGTAAGCATAAAGTAATTAACAGTATTTGTTAATTGTATACAGCAGTACTCGTTTGATTATAGATCCCAGGTGATTTCTCGCGCGGCTTTTGACTTAAATGTGTAGTTTCTTATCTAGGTAGGAGATCACTATGAAGTCAAATAACATGTTAAAATGATTACCTAACCCTGAACTCTGGGTGTTGGAAATAAAGGCGTGTTTTCGGAAGTGATTTTAAGAGACAATTTTAATATTAAATATTAAAACATACATTAACTAAAGAAATAAAAGTAATAATCTTACTATCTTATTATAAAATAATCTTCTAAGCAAGTCTTATATTTTATTATTTAATTATATTTTGTTTTGTTTTAATTATTTTTTTTAATTTTATTTTATTTTGTTTTATTTTATTTTATTTTATTTTTTTTTGGGGGGGTAGTGTTATGCATATATGCAAATAAAGCATGAGAGAGAGAGAGAGAGAGAGAGAGAGAGAGAGAGAGAGAGAGAGAGAGAGAGAGAGGACATTTTAGTGTCTTTGAATTGACCTATATGAACTGACACATGTTGATATCGGATTTCGAATAATTTCAATTCCTAATGAAAAAGAGTTGGTAAAGTAAATATTTAAAACAAAAAAGAACATAAGGGAAAAGGTTATTCTTTTCAAACATGAACAAGTTACGAAGTGAACATATTGAGCTAAGAAACCAGTCACAGAAGATAACCATTAACAGACAAACTTTACCCAGATGGATGTAAATTTCTGCAGTCAGGATGGAGTGCAGTGGAATAACAGCGATAACCCCCCCTCTCTCTCTCCTCTCTCTCTTTCTCTTTCTCTCTGAATATAATCATATACTCTCTCTCTCTCTCTCTCTCTCTCTCTCTCTCTCTCTCTCTCTCTCAATGTATTCCCTTCCGATCTTGTTCTCTCTCTCTAAAATAGATTGCACTGAACGCCCCTCTCTCTTTCTCTCTCAGCATATCCAGTCTGCTCTCTCTCTCTCTTTAAAATATTCAGTTTCCGCTGATCTTCCTCTATCTTTTTCTCTCTGTCCCTCAATGTATTCAGTTCCCGATCTCTCTCTCTCTCTCTCTCTCTCTCTCTCTCTCTCTCTCTCTCTCTCTCTCTCTCTGAAACACAAGTGGATACTCTCTCTCTCCCTCTCTAAAATATTCAGTTTTCGCTAACCCCCTCTCTTTCTCTCTCAGCATATTCAGTTCCTTACATCTTTTTCTTTAAAATATTTAATTTCCGCTGATGCCCCTTATCTGTCTCTCCCACAATTTAATCGGTTCTCTCTCTCTCTCTCTCTTGTACATTGAATTCTTGACTTGCCCGTAAATGTTGTTTTTTTTTTAATTTTTTTTTTTTAAAAAAAAATCTCTCCCTTTCTCCATAGTCAATTTCTGACTGACTGTTATCTCTTTCTGTATTTAATTCGCAACTTGACGGTGAAAAATAGAAAAATAAGTAATCCCTCCACACACACACACACACATACACCACACACACACACACACACACACACACACCGGAAATTCCTGAATGATATTACTAGTACCTTAGTATATTATGTGTACTGCAGATTTCAGAAAAAATTTACTGTTAATTTTTTTTTTTTTGGTTGAAAAATAGACTCGGAAAAATCATATTTTATTATTTATTTATTTTAAAACATTATGGCCAATTATTTAATTAAAAACCTGTTTGTATAGTTAACATACTGCTTCTTCTGTATCAATTACATCTCTAATTATTACATATAAATAATAATTATTTTCAAGTAAAATGAGTTAGAAAGAACAGATGTCATCAACATTAATTAGGTGATTATTACACTTGATTATCAAACACTATCTTGCTAATTGATGTTGAAGATACTAGTATATTACAGGTAAATTTAGAATGCATTCCTATCAACACATATTTTATCTAATGCAATTAAAATTCTATATATAGAAAAAATAATGACTGCAGCAAATTATATATGGAATTTTTATAGAAATAAATAAATAAAATTAATTTGATTCTTTTGTTTTAAGAGATATTTAAAAGAAATATAAGAAAATTTTTTCACAAATAAATGAAAAGTGTCCCACTTGCTTTCTTTCAGTCACGTGATCTCATTTGCATATTGTTAGGTACATATTTTTTAATTATCAACATCAGTATTATCTCTTCCATAGCTACATAGGTAAGGTGGTGGACTCCTAACTTGAGGGACAAGGACCCAGTGAGAGCGGATAACAAATCAATATTTTAATTATAAAATTTCTTGTAATTTCTCTTAAATTATTTAGCATCCAATTAGACTAAAGAATGTAAGAAATAAATAAAAATAAATTAACTAAATAAAATTAAAAACTTGAGATTAAAAATTATATAAAGAAAAGTAATTTATTATCACTTTATTTTTTCAAAATTAATAAATGCAATAGTTTTTTTAAATAAAATTTTAAAAAAGATAGTGATAAAAAAAACGGAAAAAAATAAAATTTTTCCTTAAAGATCCTTAAAATTTCAGTTCCATTAAGGATTTTTAAGGAGTCCTTAAAGACTCCTTACAGGCATATTTAAGGATCCTTAAAGCCCCTTAAAGGTCCTTAAAGAGACATTAAGGCAGCTTTAAGGAGGCGTTAAGGATCCTTAAAGATGCCTTTTCATCATGTGAAACTTAATCTTGCATTAGTGAGACTGCCAAGTCAAAAGTATTAAGAGTTGTCCCTCTTTTATTACGAACTCCTTCTATTGGGTCTTTCTATCTCTCTCTCTCTCTCTCTCTCAGTGTAAAGAAATATTCAGTAAAAGTAAATTATAAGACATGAAAAGGTATACCATACAAATATATACCATACAATGATCTTTACAATTTATGCACCCATCATATTTACTAAAACGTTTAGTTTGCCATTAGCATATTTCCCTATACAGAATGAATAATGCCTAACATTTTTGTACTGCTGAATATGTATATGTGTTTGTAATAAAATACTTTTTGAAACAAGTAGCGCATTAAGTTTTGATTAACATATGTATGTTGCTACAAAATATTAACAAATGCAAGTGGATGTGCAGAGAATAAACCTAAATATACAAAATTTTAAACAATGAAAACGCTACTCATCTTCCTCAGTTTCCGGCTCAGTTAATGTTAATCATTGATTAAGTTCTGTTATATAATTTTATAATTTTAGATATAAATCTCATCACCATGTCGATAAGATCCTTTTTTGTTTAAAAAAAGTCTAAAACTATGTTAATCAGTAGTCCATATTTTGTGGTGACAGAAAAATGTTCCATGTAGCAAAATTTTTCAACCGTCTTAATTTTAAAAACATTCTAAAATAAAAACTAAGCTTTGTTTTCTCTTGCAAAAACTTTCTTAGTTGGAATTGGATTTATATAATTTTGGAATGTAAGATTTAATGTGGCGAATATTACAGTAGCTATCAAAAATTTTCGGTCCCTAGTGTTACTGATGAGGGATGACTTGTCTAAATCACTGATTTCACACCAAACCTAACAGTTTTTAGTAATTTATAAAAAGAGAAAAATGATTATAAGCAATGAACCGTTTTGACATTTAAGAAGTTTGGCCTTTTTGGAATGTGATATTAATATAAGTTATGTCTTATATAGTTTTATGATATGCTTTGTAGTCTTGATCAATTAAACATTAATGTTTTTTTTTATATACAGTTGAATCTCGTTATCTCGAACTCCGCGGGGAAATGCAATAAGTTCGACTTAACCGAAGTTCGAGATAAACGATGTGAAAAAAAAAACCGGCAAAAAAGGGAAGTAACTCGTACAGTCCTATCGGAAGCCACTTCCGGTATTATGTAATGCTTATGTCGACAAAATTCTCAGTATTTACCGATGCCTCTGTATCTCTTTTAATACGTGATAAACAAGTCGGTTACAAAATAGTGTCGACATTGTTTATTTTCAAGCATTGTGAGATAGTATTCAAGTACAATTTTATTCATAAGTATATCTGTATACCGCTGACAAGTACATGGACTATGTTGCTTTCCAGCTACAAAATATTGTTTACTGTTTTTTTTTTAATAAAAGTGAAATACGTGTGTTAAGTACATTTGTTTTCAGCTACAATGTTGCAGCTGTTAGAATGAAAATTAAAAAAAAATTAAGTAAATATTGTTTATTACACAAAATATCAATAAATTAATATCAAAACAATTCAACCATACAATCATCACTTTAATCCATAAATAATCATGAAAAGAATGTCAATGTTCATTTCATTAACATCATGTAAACTTTTCACGCATTAGCACTTTACTTTCAATAAGGTTAATTACAAGAGCACTAATTTTAAAAATTTTTTATATACGTTTGTTCCGCATTCCGGTTTCGCTTTGTGTACTTTAATCACCCCAAGCTTCCGGTTGTTTTGATTGATGTTCACATCACACAACCACTTTGTTAAGCTTGGCAGTAATTAAAACACCCGTTTATCTTCTTGATGGTTTATTTGTTTATGCAACGATAATAATTAACGGATTAAAGAAATCAGAAGGTCAGTGCAGTTTAATAATAATGAATGTTTTGGTTTTAAATCAACAGTGCCGACAGTCACTAGATTTTTAAAATTAATTAAATCTACCAAAATATATTTTCTTAAAATTTTTGTTCGAGTTACGAATGTTATTTTTCTAGGATTTTCATTTATGGGGACGAAAAATTTGTTCGACATATCCGGAAATTCGAGATATCTGAGTTCGAGATAACCGGAGTTATTTTAGTTAAATAAATAAACAACTCTGTCCGGACTTTTTCTAAAAGTTCGACTTATCCGAAAGTTCGAGATATCCGTGTTCGAGATAACGAGATTCAACTGTATATAAATACAGTTTTAAAACCGCATCTATACATTTTGAATAATTAGCAATTGTAAAATCATTATTTTAATGCTAAAAATCCATTGTTCTTTTAAACTTTTAGACTTAAACAGCTAATGATGTGTTTTTTTCAAGTTTGTTACAGAGAGATCTTTCCACCTTTTAAACTTCAAATATATTATGCAGTTTTTATTCCAATAATTAAATAACTTTTCCACGAAATTCTTAAAAAAACAAACATACCAGTCCTTGTCCAAACCACAATCCAAAAAACAAAGTAAAAACTTTGAAAGCTGGCAAAATTAGTTATACACGTGAACTTCCATGAATGAAGTGAGGCAAGGTGCTCTGGAAGGGTAAGCACCTCCTGTCTAGCTAGCTACACCCGTCACGTGCAAGTCAATTTTGAGAATGAAATAATCTAATATAAGCAGAAATAGAAACCCTCTTTAACAACAAAAATAAACCTTTTTAAATCTCTCTCTCTCTCTCTCTCTCTCTCTCTCTCTCTCTCTCTCTCCATTATATTTTCAAAAGTTTTAGCAATGGTCTCAAACTTACTTTATTTCAAATATTTCCTTTTCAGGGGTTTTATTATTTTTTTTAGAGATTGTATTATTTTTATTTTTTGTTTGTCTTTGGTTGCTTTAACAAGGATGTCGCCCACGTACATTTTATTTGTAGTAATCTGTATATTTCATTTTGTCCTGATTTTTCTAAGATTAATGCGTCATTTTTTAAAGTGGCAATTCTAAGTTTACTTCGGAAACCGAAATATGTAGACAAGTCTTTATATAGATACTGAGCGCTGTAATTAGAAAAAGGACATGTGTGTTCACTCTCACTTTGTGATCCCTAAATATAGATAAAACAGATTTATAAATAATAATGCACTTGTATACTAAGGCAGTTTGTGACACATCGGTCATTTCACATGATTAGAATAGACAAATCGTGGAATTTTTAGACATTTCAATTTATCGAATTCTAATTTAGAATATGCAGTTTGAGGATGGTTTTCTTACAAAAACCTATGTATAATTTAGATTTTTAACAATAGCCCAGTGATTAGTTTGAACTTGTAAGTAAAAAACAATTCTTGGAAAGAATTAATTTAATTTCAATCTGGAGTGAAAAATCCGAATGAAAAATCCTTGACCTTATACAGAGGTCAAAACGATTGTTTTTTAAAATCATTAGCTTTTTATGGTTATTTAATAAACACAAACATAAAAGTCTATGTCAAAATTACAATCCCCATGAGAAATAAAAAACTTTGAAAACTGATCAAAGTAGTAACTCATTTGAACTTTCATCAAGAAAGTTAGAGCAGGTATTCTGGACGGGTAATCACCTCTGCCTAGCTAGCTACACCCGTCACGAACAAAATCAAATTTGAGAATGAAATAATCTAATATAAGCAGGAAAAGAAACATAGAACTAGGAGACGGCAAATATATCCAGTATGCGTTTGAATACAGCGTCTTTATACTCATCAACAATTTTTTCATCACGATCATAAAACTTTTTAAAGGTCTTGATTAGTCTCAAATACCCTTACGTAATGTGGAGGAGTAATTCATTTAAATCTCACTTAATTGATTAAATTGTTATCCTAAAATGATTAGAGCTGCTGAAGTTGAGGAGTTGTAAGCTGTTTAAAGTGTAACCTAAAATTGCATATCTAAAAAAAAAAAAAACCATTTCTGTTTTTATTTATTTAATGATTTCACACTTACACAGAACGTTGTCAGTCAACATTACTTTTGTGCACGTAATTTAATTGTAGATTGTTTATCCAATGTAAGATTATACGTATTATAAGTATACCTTGGTATTTATTGAATTTGGTTTTATTCTTATGAAAAGATTACAATATTAGCACAACCTACTGTGTAAAACGTTAAAATTATTCAGGGTTTTCTGGATGTTTAAACCAGAAACAGGAAAAGAACAGATTAAGGTTTGCTGAAATAGGGTGAAATAATCGGATTTGTACTCACGAATACGCGTTGACTTGTTTTCCTCTTTTAAAATTTGTACATATTTTATGTAAAAAAAAATATATTCATAAATTATATATAGATTTAAATAGTAAAAACACTTTTAATTTCGTATCTTGAAAATTCTTGCACATGCGCTTTGTGATAATAGAAGAAATGTTATATCTTAGAATTTTAGAAACACTTGTTTGACCCTAATCAAAAATTATTTACCAGTAATCTGAATTATCTAAATATAAATACATAAATATAAATGTATATATATATATTATTCTTATTTAAATATAATATTTCAAGGCTATAAATATTTTTTTCAATTTTTTAGTAACAGAGGTATTCTTGGATTCCGGACAAACATGTTGGAAAACAATTTGTAATGAGTATCATCAAAAATCTTCTTTCAATTGTTAATGTTGCAAATTACTCTTTTTATAGAATATTTTAAATAATCTGCCTCAGATAACAATCCTTTTGCATTAAACATGAAAATTGGGTCAAGGAAAATAACCAGTCAAGCCAAGCTAAATCAATATTCTCAATTATCAATTTGTCATTTCTAAAAGGTCAGCCCAAATTAACACCTCTTATGAAAATTCGTACGTCTTGAGCTGATCCTCAAAATGACTCATTAAATTTCTGAAAATCTTATGAATTTACCCAATTATTACGATTTCAAATGTGCCAGATTTAAATTAAGGAAAATTAAAGCTAATGTGTGGTTAGAACCCGGGGCCAGCTATTTAATGTTGTTTTAATAAAATTGTTAATAAATATCCAAAATGTTATAAAATTAAATGCATTTATTTACTTCGTAAGTGTTTTACTTTCAATGCTTTTGTTTAATGATACCAATTGCATGCAGTACTTAACTAGAAATTAATATATATATATATATATATATATATATATATATATATATATATATATATATATATATATATATATATATATATATATATATATATATTAATTTCTTGACTTCAGCATTAAGTTTTATCATAATTGTATTATATATATATATATATATATATATATATATATATATATATATATATATATATATACCAGATTTCAATTTTCGCCAACATACTGGACTAGGTAATTAAGCTTTAAAAATTTGGTCCAGATAATTATATTATTCCGAATTTTTATCCGTGTTAAGTTGAAGAGTTGTAAGCTTTTTACAGTGTAGCCTAAAATTGCAAATCTCAAATAAAAAACTATTTCTGTTTTTATTTATTTAATGACACTCTTACACAGAACGTTGTCAGTCAACATTACTTTTGTGCACGTAATTTAATTGTAGATTGTTAATCCAATGTAAGATTATACGTATTATAAGTATACCTTCAAGTTGGTATTTATTCAATCTGCCTAAGATAACAATCCTTTTGCATAACCATAAAAATTGGGTCAAGGAAAATAACCAGTCAAGCTAAATCAATATTCTTAATTTTTAATTTGTCATTTCTTAGAGCTCTATTCTGGACCAAATTAACACCTCTTATGAAAGTTTGTAAATTGTCTGGAATCCAAATATCAGTAGCTTTATCGCTTCTACTAAACATGACGTATTGAAAATGATTAAGCATTTTTATAAATGTCAATCTCTACTCTCTATTGCCTGAAGTTTGCTATGTATTATTTATTTCTTCTTCTTCTTCCTCTTATTATTATATTTTTGGAGTGGCTATATATTGTTTTAATATAGTCATTTCTAAAAGCTTTATTTTGGACCAAATTAACACCTCTCATGAAAGTTCGTAAATTGTCTGGAATCCAATTATCATTAGCTTTATCGCTTCTACTAAACATGACGTATTGAAAATGATTTAATCGTTTTATAAATGTCAATCTCTACTCTCTATTGCCTGAAGTTTGCTATGTATTAATTATTTCTTTTCTTCTTCTTCTTCTTCTTCTTATTATTATTATTATATTTTTGGAGTGGCTATATGTTGTTTTAAATATTTTTTTCTCAAGATGTTTCCGAATTTCGTTCCGTGTTGAAAAATATCTTAGTCTTCAATAACAAATTTTGTTATTTAGAATTTATTGTTTCAATTTTTAATTGCCTACAATTGTTAACATTTAAAATACCAAATTACCCCAAGAAGTAAAAAAAAATTATCACAGACTAGAAATATAAAGGTTTATTGGTATATGTACATATATATGTGTCGTAAAAAAGCAAATTCGTTTATGAAAAATACCAGAAAAAAATTGAAAGATCAAAAAGCTAAAAACCAATGAGTAATTATATTTTATCAATTGTAAATTCTTCTTTTCTATATTTATGTAGCAATTATATTGATTGCAACTAGCAATTTTGCTTATCTTACGTAACAATTTTACTTGCAAGGCTGTGATGGCTTAGAACGCTATTTCAGTATCTTAAATGTTAACTCGAAAAAGTGTAAAAAATTAGTATTTTGTTTAGCTGTTGTTACATTTATCAGAAATATTAGACAAGTATGTTTATAAAATACTAAAATGATTTTTGTAATTTCATTTAAAATTTGTGGATAAAAATTTTGGTTAAAAAACTAAATCTATTATCGACTTTATAGTTGGCAGCCATACTGATTTATCAACTTCAAAAATAAGCTATTGACCTTGACCTTGTTGATAAAGTTAATGAAGTCAATAAATCCTGTCTGCGTTATCAAAAGTCTATTGTTTTGTAATGTTTTACTTTATTATCAACTAAAGTTTTAATGGTGTATTTTTCAGATTTCGGAGATTCTGAAGACGATGAAGAAGTTTTTCTTTCGGAAGAATTTAATAATAAAAATAATAACAACGAAAGTAATAAAATAATTCCAGGAGTTGACGGAATACTACACTCATCTAAAACAAATGATATTCAGGAACAAGTAACAAACAATCTAACTATTCCAAATTTAATTTTCGAAAATAAAAATTTATTGAAAACGGATGCAAAAGGATATGATGTATATGATTATAATTCGTCAGTGTTGTCTCGTTCTGAAACTGATGAAAATGGTAACTTAGGAACGCACGAGACTTCTATGCCGTCTGCTGTACATATTACAAATGCAATGTTAGATGAAGTGAAAACAGTTTTTACAAATACAGACGCATGTGAAGAGTTCGAGGAAAATGAAAATGTGATATCACAATGTACAAAAAAATCAGATACGAAACAAATATATAAACCTGAAAAGAGTAAAGGGTCACAAATTAGGACAAGACAGACGATTAATGAAACAGACACAGATTTTAGCTTTTTTCAAATCGAATGGCTATTTCTTGTGTCAGCTTTTACACTTATAAGTTTGTTTATTGATATGTCAACGGAAACTTTTATATTTAATGTTTTTATAGGGCAACTTTTATATTGTTTGATTAGATTCGTCTTAAAGGACACGTGACCCAAGAAAAAGAAATTGTAATTACTATGCAAGACCAAACATATATAATGTTGTATCAGAGAACAATTTATTTTATTCAGCTAATAAGTGTACATTAATTGATTAGAAAACACCTTTGTATACGTTTAATTAAAATGTTTCAGATTCAGTCTTTATATGAGTACTTGAATCACACGATTTGGCACTGTGTTATCGTGTCTGGTTGCAGTTTCTAACATTACAGCCAAACAACTAGATAACTTGTGTCTCATAATGTCTTGCCCCCGGTTCTAATGTAACAGACATGAACACACCACAAAAGAACTTGTGTTTCATAATTTTTGGTTGCAGTTTCTAACATTACATCCAAACAACTAGATAACTTGTGTCTCATAATGTCTGGTTGCAGTTTCTAACATTACATCCAAACAACTAGATAACTTGTGTCTCATAATGTCTGATTCCCGGGTCTAATTTTACAGACAGGAACACACCACAAGAGAACCCGTATGTCAATATGTCTGGTTGCAGTTTCTAACATTACATCAAAACAACTAGATAATTTGTGTCTCATAATGTCTGATTCTCGGTTCTAATTTAACAGACAGGAACACACCACAAGAGAACCCGTATGTCAATATTTCTGGTTGCAGTTTCTAATATTACAGCCAAACAACTAGATAACTTGTGTCTCATAATGTCTGATTCTCGGTTCTAATTTAACAGACAGGAACACACCACAAGAGAACCCGTATGTCAATATCTCTGGTTGCAGTTTCTAATATTACAGCCAAACAACTAGATAACTTGTGTCTCATAATGTCTGATTCCCGGTTCTAATTTTACAGACAGGAACACACCACAAGAGAACCCGTATGTAAATATGTCTGGTTGCAGTTTCTAACATTACATCCAAACTACTAGATAACTTGTGTCTCATAATGTCTGGTTGCAGTTTCTAACATTACATCCAAACAACTAGATAACTTGTTTCTCATAATGTCTGGTTGCAGTTTCTGACATTACATCCAAACAACTAGATAACTTGTGTCTCATAATGTCTGGTTGCAGTTTCTAACATTACATCCAAACAACTAGATAACTTGTGTCTCATAATGTCTGGTTGCAGTTTCTAACATTACATCCAAACAACTAGATAAATTGTGTCTCATAATGTCTGATCCCCGGTTCTAATTTTACAGACAGGAACACACCACAAGAGAAGAAATGTGTCAATATGTCTGGTTGCAGTTTCTAACATTACAGCCAAACAACTAGATAACTTGTGTCTCATAATGTCTGATTCTCAGTTCTAATTTTACAGACAGGAACACACCACAAGAGAACTTGTGTGTCAATATGTCTCGTTACGGTTTCTAACATAACATCCAAACAACAAGCTATAGATAACTTGTGTCTCATAATGTCTGATCCCCGGTTCTAATTTTACAGAAAGGAACACACCACAAGAGAACTTATGCGTCAATATGTCTGGTTACGGTTTTACAGACCGGAACACACCACAAGAGAACTTATGTGTCAATATGTCTGGTTACGGTTTCTACAATTACATCCAAACAATTAGCTATCGATAACTTGTGTCTCATAATGTCTGATCCCCGGTTCTAATTTTACAGACAGGAACACACCACAAAAGAACTTGTGTGTCAATATGTCTGGTTACGGTTTCTAACATTACATCCAAACAACTAGATATAGATAACTTATGTTTCATAATGTATGGTTGCAGTTTCTAACATTACATCAAAACAACTAGATATCTTTTGTCTCATAATGTCTGATTCTCGGTTCTAATTTAACAGACAGGAACACACCACAAGAGAACCCGTATGTCAATATCTCTGGTTGCAGTTTCTAATATTACAGCCAAACAACTAGATAAATTGTGTCTCATAATGTCTGATTCTCGGTTCTAATTTAACAGACAGGAACACACCACAAGAGAACCCGTATGTCAATATCTCTGGTTGCAGTTTCTAATATTACAGCCAAACAACTAGATAACTTGTGTCTCATAATGTCTGATTCCCGGTTCTAATTTTACAGACAGGAACACACCACAAGAGAACCCGTATGTAAATATGTCTGGTTGCAGTTTCTAACATTACATCCAAACAACTAGATAACTTGTGTCTCATAATGTCTGGTTGCAGTTTCTAACATTACATCCAAACTACTAGATAACTTGTTTCTCATAATGTCTGGTTGCAGTTTCTAACATTACATCCAAACAACTAGATAACTTGTGTCTCATAATGTCTGGTTGCAGTTTCTAACATTACATCCAAACAACTAGATAACTTGTGTCTCATAATGTCTGGTTGCAGTTTCTAACATTACATCCAAACAACTAGATAAATTGTGTCTCATAATGTCTGATCCCCGGTTCTAATTTTACAGACAGGAACACACCACAAGAGAAGAAATGTGTCAATATGTCTGGTTGCAGTTTCTAACATTACAGCCAAACAACTAGATAACTTGTGTCTCATAATGTCTGATTCTCAGTTCTAATTTTACAGACAGGAACACACCACAAGAGAACTTGTGTGTCAATATGTCTCGTTACGGTTTCTAACATAACATCCAAACAACAAGCTATAGATAACTTGTGTCTCATAATGTCTGATCCCCGGTTCTAATTTTACAGAAAGGAACACACCACAAGAGAACTTATGTGTCAATATGTCTGGTTACGGTTTCTACAATTACATCCAAACAAATAGCTATAGATAACTTGTGTCTCATAATGTCTAATCCCCGGTTCTAATTTTACAGACAGGAACACACTACAAAAGAACTTGTGTGTCAATATGTCTGGTTACGGTTTCTAACATTACATCCAAACAACAAGATATAGATAATTATGTTTCATAATGTATGGTTGCAGTTTCTAACATTACATCCAAACAACTAGATAACTTGTGTCTCATAATGTCTGATCCCCTGTTCTAATATTACAGACAGGAACACACCACAAGAGAACCCGTATGTCAATATGTCTGGTTGCAGTTTCTAACATTACATCCAAACAACTAGATAAATTGTGTCTCATAATGTCTGATCCCCGGTTCTAATTTTACAGACAGGAACACACCACAAGAGAACTTGTGTGTCAATATGTCTCGTTACGGTTTCTAACATTACATCTTAACAACAAGCTATAGATAACTTGTGTCTCATAATGTCTGATCCCCGGTTCTAATTTTACAGATAGGAACACACCATAAGAGAACTTTTTTGTCAATATGTCTGGTTACGGTTTCTACAATTACATCCAAACAACTAGCTATAGATAACTTGTGTCTCATAATGTCTGATCCCCGATTCTAATTTTACAGACAGGAACACACCACAAGAGAACCCGTATGTTAATATGTCTGGTTGCAGTTTGTAATATTACATCCAAACAACTGGATAACTTGTGTCTCATAATGTCTGGTCCTCGGTTCTAATTTCACAGACAGGAAAACACCACAAGAGAACCCGTATGTCAATATGTCTTGTTAAATTTTCTAACATTAAATCCAAACTACTAGATAACTTGTGTCTCATAATGTCTGGTTGCAGTTTCTAATATTACATCCAAACAACTAGATAACTTGTGTCTCATAATGTCTGGTTGCAGTTTCTAACATTTCATCCAAACAACTAGATAACTTGTGTCTCATAATGTCTGATCCCCGGTTCTAATTTTACAGACAGGAACAAACCACAAGAGAACCCGTATGTTAATATGTCTGGTTGCATTTTCTAATATTACATCCAAACAACTGGATAACTTGTTTCTCATAATGTCTGGTCCTCGGTTCTAATTTCACAGACAGGAATACACCACAAGAGAACCCGTATGTCAATATGTCTGGTTAAATATTCTAACATTACATCCAAACTACTAGATAACTTGTGTCTCATAATGTCTGGTTGCAGTTTCTAATATTACATCCAAACAACTAGATAACTTGTGTGTCAAAATGTCTGGTTGCAGTTTCTAACATTTCATTCATCCAAACAACTAGAAAACTTGTGTCTCATAATGTCTGATTCCCGGTTCTTATTTTACAGACAGGAACACACCGCAAGAGAACCCGTATGTCAATATGTCTGGTTGCAGTTTCTAACATTACATCCAAACAACTAGATAACTTGTGTCTCATAATGTCTGATTCCCGGTTCTAATTTTACAGACAGGAACACACCACAAGAGAACTTGTGTGTCAATATGTCTCGTTACGGTTTCTAACATAACATCCAAACAACAAGCTATAGATAACTTGTGTCTCATAATGTCTGATCCCCGGTTCTAATTTTACAGAAAGGAACACACCACAAGAGAACTTATGTGTCAATGTGTCTGGTTACGGTTTTACAGACCGGAACACACCACAAGAGAACTTATGTGTCAATATGTCTGGTTACGGTTTCTACAATTACATCCAAACAATTAGCTATAGATAACTTGTGTCTCATAATGTCTGATCCCCGGTTCTAATTTTACAGACAGGAACACACCACAAAAGAACTTGTGTGTCAATATGTCTGGTTACGGTTTCTAACATTACATCCAAACAACTAGATATAGATAACTTATGTTTCATAATGTATGGTTGCAGTTTCTAACATTACAGCCAAACAACTAGATAACTTGTGTCTCATAATGTCTGATCCCCTGTTCTAATATTACAGACAGGAACACACCACAAGAGAACCCGTATGTCAATATGTCTGGTTGCAGTTTCTAACATTACATCCAAACAACTAGATAAATTGTGTCTCATAATGTCTGATCCCCGGTTCTAATTTTACAGACAGGAACACACCACAAGAGAACTTGTGTGTCAATATGTCTCGTTACGGTTTCTAACATTACATCCAAACAACAAGCTATAGATAACTTGTGTCTCATAATGTCTGATCCCCGGTTCTAATTTTACAGATAGGAACACACCACAAAAGAACTTGTGTGTCAATATGTCTCGTTACGGTTTCTAACATTACATCCAAACAACTAGATATAGATAACTTATGTTTCATAATGTATGGTTGCAGTTTCTAACATTACAGCCAAACAACTAGATAACTTGTGTCTCATAATGTCTGATCCCCGATTCTAATTTTACAGACAGGAACACACCACAAGAGAACCCGTATGTTAATATGTCTGGTTGCAGTTTCTAATATTACATCCAAACAACTGGATAACTTGTGTCTCATAATGTCTGGTCCTCGGTTCTAATTTCACAGACAGGAAAACACCACAAGAGAACCCGTATGTCAATATGTCTGGTTACGGTTTCTAACATTAAATCCAAACTACTAGATAACTTGTGTCTCATAATGTCTGGTTGCAGTTTCTAATATTACATCCAAACAACTAGATAACTTGTGTCTCATAATGTCTGGTTGCAGTTTCTAACATTACATCAAAACAACTAGATAACTTGTGTCTCATAATGTCTGATCCCCGGTTCTAATTTTACAGACAGGAAAACACCACAAGAGAACCCGTAAGTCAATATGTCTGGTTAAATTTTCTAACATTACATCCAAACTACTAGATAACTTGTGTCTCATAATGTCTGGTTGCAGTTTCTAATATTACATCCAAACAACTAGATAACTTGTGTGTCAATATGTCTGGTTGCAGTTTCTAACATTACATCCAAACAACTTGATAACTTGTGTCTCATAATGTCTGATCCCCTGTTCTAATATTACAGACAGGAACACACCACAAGAGAACCCGTATGTCAATATGTCTGGTTGCAGTTTCTAACATTACATCCAAACAACTAGATAAATTGTGTCTCATAATGTCTGATCCCCGGTTCTAATTTTACAGACAGGAACACACCACAAGAGAACTTGTGTGTCAATATGTCTCGTTACGGTTTCTAACATTACATCCAAACAACAAGCTATAGATAACTTGTGTCTCATAATGTCTGATCCCCGGTTCTAATTTTACAGATAGGAACACACCATAAGAGAACTTTTTTGTCAATATGTCTGGTTACGGTTTCTACAATTACATCCAAACAACTAGCTATAGATAACTTGTGTCTCATAATGTCTGATCCCCGATTCTAATTTTACAGACAGGAACACACCACAAGAGAACCCGTATGTTAATATGTCTGGTTGCAGTTTGTAATATTACATCCAAACAACTGGATAACTTGTGTCTCATAATGTCTGGTCCTCGGTTCTAATTTCACAGACAGGAAAACACCACAAGAGAACCCGTATGTCAATATGTCTTGTTAAATTTTCTAACATTAAATCCAAACTACTAGATAACTTGTGTCTCATAATGTCTGGTTGCAGTTTCTAATATTACATCCAAACAACTAGATAACTTGTGTCTCATAATGTCTGGTTGCAGTTTCTAACATTTCATCCAAACAACTAGATAACTTGTGTCTCATAATGTCTGATCCCCGGTTCTAATTTTGCAGACAGGAACACACCACAAGAGAACCCGTATGTTAATATGTCTGGTTGCATTTTCTAATATTACATCCAAACAACTGGATAACTTGTTTCTCATAATGTCTGGTCCTCGGTTCTAATTTCACAGACAGGAAAACACCACAAGAGAACCCGTATGTCAATATGTCTGGTTAAATTTTCTAACATTACATCCAAACTACTAGATAACTTGTGTCTCATAATGTCTGGTTGCAGTTTCTAATATTACATCCAAACAACTAGATAACTTGTGTGTCAAAATGTCTTGTTGCAGTTTCTAACATTTCATTCATCCAAACAACTAGATAACTTGTGTCTCATAATGTCTGATTCCCGGTTCTTATTTTACAGACAGGAACACACCGCAAGAGAACCCGTATGTCAATATGTCTGGTTGCAGTTTTTAACATTACATCCAAACAACTAGATAACTTGTGTCTCATAATGTCTGATTCCCGGTTCTAATTTTACAGACAGGAACACACCACAAGAGAACTTGTGTGTCAATATGTCTCGTTACGGTTTCTAACATAACATCCAAACAACAAGCTATAGATAACTTGTGTCTCATAATGTCTGATCCCCGGTTCTAATTTTACAGAAAGGAACACACCACAAGAGAACTTATGTGTCAATATGTCTGGTTACGGTTTTACAGACAGGAACACACCACAAGAGAACTTATGTGTCAATATGTCTGGTTACGGTTTCTACAATTACATCCAAACAATTAGCTATAGATAACTTGTGTCTCATAATGTCTGATCCCCGGTTCTAATTTTACAGACAGGAACACACCACAAAAGAACTTGTGTGTCAATATGTCTGGTTACGGTTTCTAACATTACATCCAAACAACTAGATATAGATAACTTATGTTTCATAATGTATGGTTGCAGTTTCTAACATTACATCCAAACAACTAGATAACTTGTGTCTCATAATGTCTGATCCCCTGTTCTAATATTACAGACAGGAACACACCACAAGAGAACCCGTATGTCAATATGTCTGGTTGCAGTTTCTAACATTACATCCAAACAACTAGATAAATTGTGTCTCATAATGTCTGATCCCCGGTTCTAATTTTACAGACAGGAACACACCACAAGAGAACTTGTGTGTCAATATGTCTCGTTACGGTTTCTAACATTACATCCAAACAACAAGCTATAGATAACTTGTGTCTCATAATGTCTGATCCCCGGTTCTAATTTTACAGATAGGAACACACCATAAGAGAACTTTTTTGTCAATATGTCTGGTTACGGTTTCTACAATTACATCCAAACAACTAGCTATAGAGAACTTGTGTCTCATAATGTCTGATCCCCGATTCTAATTTTACAGACAGGAACACACCACAAGAGAACCCGTATGTTAATATGTCTGGTTGCAGTTTCTAATATTACATCCAAACAACTGGATAACTTGTGTCTCATAATGTCTGGTCCTCGGTTCTAATTTCACAGACAGGAAAACACCACAAGAGAACCCGTATGTCAATATGTCTTGTTAAATTTTCTAACATTAAATCCAAACTACTAGATAACTTGTGTCTCATAATGTCTGGTTGCAGTTTCTAATATTACATCCAAACAACTAGATAACTTGTGTCTCATAATGTCTGGTTGCAATTTCTAACATTACATCAAAACAACTAGATAACTTGTGTCTCATAATGTCTGATCCCCGGTTCTAATTTTACAGACAGGAACACACCACAAGAGAACCCGTATGTTAATATGTCTGGTTGCAGTTTGTAATATTACATCCAAACAACTGGATAACTTGTGTCTCATAATGTCTGGTCCTCGGTTCTAATTTCACAGACAGGAAAACACCACAAGAGAACCCGTATGTCAATATGTCTTGTTAAATTTTCTAACATTAAATCCAAACTACTAGATAACTTGTGTCTCATAATGTCTGGTTGCAGTTTCTAATATTACATCCAAACAACTAGATAACTTGTGTCTCATAATGTCTGGTTGCAGTTTCTAACATTTCATCCAAACAACTAGATAACTTGTGTCTCATAATGTCTGATCCCCGGTTCTAATTTTGCAGACAGGAACACACCACAAGAGAACCCGTATGTTAATATGTCTGGTTGCATTTTCTAATATTACATCCAAACAACTGGATAACTTGTTTCTCATAATGTCTGGTCCTCGGTTCTAATTTCACAGACAGGAAAACACCACAAGAGAACCCGTATGTCAATATGTCTGGTTAAATTTTCTAACATTACATCCAAACTACTAGATAACTTGTGTCTCATAATGTCTGGTTGCAGTTTCTAATATTACATCCAAACAACTAGATAACTTGTGTGTCAAAATGTCTTGTTGCAGTTTCTAACATTTCATTCATCCAAACAACTAGATAACTTGTGTCTCATAATGTCTGATTCCCGGTTCTTATTTTACAGACAGGAACACACCGCAAGAGAACCCGTATGTCAATATGTCTGGTTGCAGTTTTTAACATTACATCCAAACAACTAGATAACTTGTGTCTCATAATGTCTGATTCCCGGTTCTAATTTTACAGACAGGAACACACCACAAGAGAACTTGTGTGTCAATATGTCTCGTTACGGTTTCTAACATAACATCCAAACAACAAGCTATAGATAACTTGTGTCTCATAATGTCTGATCCCCGGTTCTAATTTTACAGAAAGGAACACACCACAAGAGAACTTATGTGTCAATATGTCTGGTTACGGTTTTACAGACCGGAACACACCACAAGAGAACTTATGTGTCAATATGTCTGGTTACGGTTTCTACAATTACATCCAAACAATTAGCTATAGATAACTTGTGTCTCATAATGTCTGATCCCCGGTTCTAATTTTACAGACAGGAACACACCACAAAAGAACTTGTGTGTCAATATGTCTGGTTACGGTTTCTAACATTACATCCAAACAACTAGATATAGATAACTTATGTTTCATAATGTATGGTTGCAGTTTCTAACATTACATCCAAACAACTAGATAACTTGTGTCTCATAATGTCTGATCCCCTGTTCTAATATTACAGACAGGAACACACCACAAGAGAACCCGTATGTCAATATGTCTGGTTGCAGTTTCTAACATTACATCCAAACAACTAGATAAATTGTGTCTCATAATGTCTGATCCCCGGTTCTAATTTTACAGACAGGAACACACCACAAGAGAACTTGTGTGTCAATATGTCTCGTTACGGTTTCTAACATTACATCCAAACAACAAGCTATAGATAACTTGTGTCTCATAATGTCTGATCCCCGGTTCTAATTTTACAGATAGGAACACACCATAAGAGAACTTTTTTGTCAATATGTCTGGTTACGGTTTCTACAATTACATCCAAACAACTAGCTATAGAGAACTTGTGTCTCATAATGTCTGATCCCCGATTCTAATTTTACAGACAGGAACACACCACAAGAGAACCCGTATGTTAATATGTCTGGTTGCAGTTTCTAATATTACATCCAAACAACTGGATAACTTGTGTCTCATAATGTCTGGTCCTCGGTTCTAATTTCACAGACAGGAAAACACCACAAGAGAACCCGTATGTCAATATGTCTTGTTAAATTTTCTAACATTAAATCCAAACTACTAGATAACTTGTGTCTCATAATGTCTGGTTGCAGTTTCTAATATTACATCCAAACAACTAGATAACTTGTGTCTCATAATGTCTGGTTGCAATTTCTAACATTACATCAAAACAACTAGATAACTTGTGTCTCATAATGTCTGATCCCCGGTTCTAATTTTACAGACAGGAACACACCACAAGAGAACCCGTATGTTAATATGTCTGGTTGCATTTTCTAATATTACATCCAAACAACTGGATAACTTGTTTCTCATAATGTCTGGTCCTCGGTTCTAATTTCACAGACAGGAAAACACCACAAGAGAACCCGTAAGTCAATATATCTGGTTAAATTTTCTAACATTACATCCAAACTACTAGATAACTTGTGTCTCATAATGTCTGGTTGCAGTTTCTAATATTACATCCAAACAACTAGATAACTTGTGTGTCAATATGTCTGGTTGCAGTTTCTAACATTACATCCAAACAGCTAGATAACTTGTGTCTCATAATGTCTGATTCCCGGTTCTAATTTTACAGACAGGAACACACCACAAGAGAACTTGTGTGTCAATATGTCTCGTTACGGTTTCTAACATTACATCCAAACAACAAGCTATAGATAACTTGTGTCTCATAATGTCTGATCCCCGGTTTTAATTTTACAGACAGGAACACACCACAAGAGAACTTGTGTGTCAATATGTCTGGTTACGGTTTCTAACATTACATCCAAACAACTAGCTATAGATAACTTGTGTCTCATAATGTCTGATCCCCGGTTCTAATATTACAGACAGGAACACACCACAAGAGAACCCGTATGTCAATATGTCTGGTTACGGTTTCTAACATTACATCAAAACAACTGGATAACTTGTGTCTCATAATGTCTGATCCCCGGTTCTAATATTACAGACAGGAACACACCACAAGAGAACCCGTATGTCAATATGTCTGGTTACAGTTTCTAACATTACTTCCAAGCAACTAGATAACTTGTGTCTCATAATGTCTGATCCCCGGTTCTTATATTACAGACAGGAACACAGCACAAGAGAACCCGTTTATCAATATGCCTTGTTCCTGGTTTTTATATTACAGACAGGAACAGACTACAAGGGAACCTTTGGGTCAATATATCTGGTTCCCGGTTGTAACATTACAACCAACCCACTTGATGACTTGTATCTTATAATGTCTTATTTCCGGTTCTAACATTACAGATAGACACTCAAGGACACCTTGTGTGTCATATTGTCTACACTTACTTTATAAACAAACAACTATATAACTTTAGTTTGTTAATGTCCGTTGTCCGTTTTGTAAAATTTCAGGCACACTTCATGATTCCTTGTGGTCCATTATTTGAGTCTAGTTCCCGTTTCTGATAATCACACTTTGTGTAACTCTGCCTTTGGTCCCTAATTTTAACATAGTATCCAAGAGAGAGAGAGAGAGAGAGAGAGAGAGAGAGAGAGAGAGAGAGAGAGAGAGAGAGAGAGAGGGGGGGATTTTTAAGACAATTAACAAACCAGTGTATCAAAGAGAAGAGGACATAAAAACAGATGTGTATTGAACAACATAGTCACAGAACAAAACTGTTTAAACATATATTTGGCAACTGGACTTTAAACTTCAAAATTGCGTTTAACGTCCAATGTCTTCATTAGCACGGTCCAAATGTATTTGCAACTTAAAATCGTTTGCTTTGCAAAAGCCAAAACAATAATGACCATGAAAAAACAAAATAAAAGAAAATAGATAAAAATAAAAAAGAAATAAAACACAAAAATTACAAAAATTAAAAATATATATATATGATAAATGAGATTAAAAGAGAAACATACAATATAAAAGTGTTTTGAAGTATTCTTAAAGTTACTCAACTGGTCATCACTTGGTACAACTGTAGTAGCTCAGTTGGAAGATTGCTCGCTCTATAATTGGAAGGTCATGGGTTCGAACCCCGGCCGGTTCTGACACAAGACTTGAAAGTGAGAAGTGACTTTTCTTTCGTGAAGCACTCGGCATTACGAAATGAAAGTCACCATTGTTTCGGATGGGAACTTATAATAAACGAGTTCCCGTGTCACGGTAGGCTTTGCACGATAAAGAACCCTGCTGTATAATGCCATCAGTGCAATGCACAGGCAAAATTTCTGCACCTTCGCCTATAGCTGGCGAGGTCTCGATATTGGTGAAATTCTTGACTGGGACGTTAAACACTATTACTCAACTCAACTCATCATTTGGCCATTAACCAGAGTGTCCATCGATGGTCCACATATACATATTTGTCTTTTATTTTTTATTTTGTTTGGTTGTATATTTATTTATGCTGTGTCATTTGTTGTTTTCTTTGCGTTTGGCCATTGCTCAGTTTATGTGTAAAAAAATCTCTTCTATTGTCAAAAATTTGCTTACACATCACAAACATGGCAGCATTCAAGCAGATTTAGGATGGTCAATGACATTAATGTAGTTATTATTATAATCATTATAAGCTCACCTGGCCTGGCCACAGGCCATGGTGAGCTTTTGCCATCACTTGGCGTCCGTCCGTAAACTTTTCACATTTTGACTATCTCCTCTGAAACCACTGGACCAATTTGAAGCAAACTTTACAGGAATGATGTATGGATAGTCCTTTGCTAAGAATGCCAAAATTTCCTGAATCCACCAAAAACATGGCTGCCAGCGCAGGACATAGTTTAACATTGGACCCTATGG
>CM056610.1:7015546-7160546 GCA_029721355.1 Tegillarca granosa | reverse complement strand
TCATGGTTACATTGTCTTGTCCTATTTGGGTTTCCTGCCAAGATCTTCTATTCTTTCTCGTTCATGGTTGCATTGTCTTGTTCTATTTGGGTTTTCCTGCCAAGATATTCTATTCTGTCTCGTTCATGGTTGCATTGTCTTGTCCTATTTGGGTTTTCCTGCCACGATCTTTTATTCTGTCTCGTTCATGGTTGCATTGTCTTGTCCTATTTGGGTTTCCTGCCAGGATCTTATATTCTGTCTTGTTCATGGTTGCATTGTCTTGTTCAATTTGGGTTTTCCTGCCAAGATCTTTTTATTCTTTCTCGTTCATGGTTGCATTGTCTTGTTCTTTTTTGGTTTTCCTGCCAAGATAGTTATTCTGTCTCGTTCATGGTTACACTGTCTTGTCCTATTTGGGTTTTCCTCCAAGATCTTATATTCTGTCTCGTTCATGGTTGCATTGTCTTGTCCTATTTGGGTTTTCATGCCAAGATCTTTTACTCTGTCTTGTTCATGGTTGCATTGTCTTGTTCTATTACGGTCTACCTGCCAAGGTATTTAATTCTGTATTGTTCATGGTTGCATTGTCTTGTTCTATTTGGGGTTTTATGCCAAGATATTTTATTCTGTCTTGTTCATGGATGCATTTTCTTGTTCTATTTGGGTTTTCCTGCCACGATGTTTTTATTCTGTCTTGTTCATGGTTGCATTGTCTTGTCATATTTGGGTTTTCCTGCCACGATCTTTTTATTCTGTCTTGTTCATGGTTGCATTTTCTTTTCCTATTTGGGTTTTCATGCCACGATCTTTTTATTCTGTCTTGTTCATGGTTGCATTGTCTTGTTCTATTTGGGGTTTTATGCCAAGATATTTTATTCTGTCTTGTTCATGGTTGCATTTTCTTGACCTATTTGGGTTTTCTTGCCACGATCTTTTTATTCTGTCTTGTTCATGGTTGCATTGTCTTGTTCTATTTGGGGTTTTATGCCAAGATATTTTATTCTGTCTTGTTCATGGTTGCATTTTCGTGTCCTATTTGGGTTTTCCTGCAACGATATTTTATTCTGTCTTGTTCATGGTTGCATTTTCTTGTCCTATTTGGGTTTTCCTGCCACGATCTTTTTATTCTGTCTTGTTCATGGTTGCATTTTCTTGTCCTATTTGGGTTTTCCTGCCACGATCTTTTTATTCTGTCTTGTTCATGGTTGCATTTTCTTGTCCTATTTGGGTTTTCCTGCCACGATCTTTTATTCTGTCTTGTTAATGGTTGCATTGTCTTGTCATATTTGGGTTTTCCTGCCAAGATCTTTTTATTCTGTCTCGTTCATGATTGCATTGTCTTGTCCGATTTGGGTTTTCCTGCCACGATCTTTTATTCTGTCTTGTCCTATTTGGGTTTTCCTGTCACGATATTTTATTCTGTGTCGTTCATGATTACATTGTCTTGTACTATTTGGGTTTTCCTGCCACGATATAGATTCTGTCTCGTTCATGGTCACATTGTCTCGTGCATTTTGGTTTTTCTTGTGATATACTTGTAACTTGCCTTGATCATTGTCACATTGTCATTAGGTTTTCGTGTCATAAACTTTTATTTTGTCTGGATCATTGTTGCATTTTCTAGTTCTTTATGATTTTTCTGTCATAAACTTTTATTCAGCTTCGTTCATGGTCGCATTGTCTCATTTATTTTGGGTTTTCCTGTCATGAACTTGTAGATTGCCTAGTTCATGGTCGCATTGTTTCGTGCTTTTTAAGCTTTTCTTTCATGTACTTTTATTTTGCCTCTTGTACTTTATGTTTTTTCTTTCATGAAATTTTATTCTGCCTTGTCTAATGCTTTCTGGTTTTTTAGTTCATCTTTCATGTATCTCATTCTGTCTCGTTCATAGTCGCATTTGCACAAGCTTTTTGGTTTTATCTGTCATAAACTTATATTATGTCTCGTTTATGGTCGCATTATCGCGTGCTTTTCTGGTTTTCCTTTTTTGAACTTTAATTCTGCTTCGTTCATGGTCGCATTGTCACGTGCTTTTTGGTTTCCCCTGTCACGTTTTTGCATCATGCTTTGTTCATTGTTGTATTGCTTGGTTGTTTCTATCGTGTACATGTATTAATTCGCATTTTAAAAAAATTCAATCTAAATGTGACCGACAATATTTCTAAACTTTCTATTTAATTACTTGCAAAGTGCGAGAATACATATATGATAATTACGTCTTATGAAATAACACACATATATAATGCACATGCTCCATATATATATATATATATATATATATATATATATATATATATATATATATATATATATATATATATATATATATATATATATATATATATATATGAGAGGTAATGCAGTTGGTAGTCGAAATATAATATGTTTATGTATATCGTTTAATAGATCACTTTTTCGTATTTTAAAAAATTTAAAAAACCACCTCGGTTGTAGAGCATCTGTTTCGAATGAGGGAGGTAGAAGAATAATTAATTAATTTATTATTCTTAATCTTCTTTTTCTTCTTCTTCTTCATCTTCTTCTTCTTCTTATTATTATTATTATTAATAACTAAAAACAATAATAATGTTGGTGATGATGTTATTGCTAATAATAATAACAATAATAACGAATTTCAGACACCATTTTGAAGATCAGTTCCAGCTTATAATATCTGGATTTGTTTTTTTTCAAAAATGTTTATTTCTAAATCAAAAAGATTTTGCAAAATTTGCTCAATTTAAAAAAAAACTTAGTGAAACTCATCAGAACTTGTTTATCTCAATATGTCTTTGTTGTTGTTGTTGTTGTTGTTGTTGTTTTTCTGTCATGTCTTAATTGGCTGTGATCTTAGTACATGTTTTCGGTTACAAATACCTTCAACTCACAATATTGATGTTAACAGGGGTTTAATAAAACTCAGTTACCAAGGATATTGCTATACCCATCTGTCGGTTTACCGCAGCATGTTCTGTTATCGCACGTCAGAAAGAAATTAATTATCAACAGATATGACACACTATATATTTCATGCTGTGTTCTACAATTAGTATATAGATCTATGATAATGTAAACGAACGGTATTTATGCGAAAAAAAAGTCCATATTTATTTTAGATTTTTCTCTTGAAATGATCATTGTTCATGGACTTGTGTTGATGAAAAGAACCCCATAAATGATATTATCTTATGAGAAAGGGTCCCCTTTTTTGCTTGTCCTGATCCCGTATCAGGATAGATTTTTTGATTAAAATTTAATCATTAAAAATTAGAGGGTTGACAGTCCTGACAATTGATATAGTTATCACCCTTGGACGTTAACCTGTCCCAGTGCATAACAACCAACAAGGATAGAGTTATCACCCTTGGACGTTATCGTGCCCCAGTACATAACAACCAATAAGGATAGAGTTATTACTTTATTACTTTAACGTTATCCTTCTCGAGAAGGACCAATATCAAAAAAAAAAAAAAAAAAAACCACTTTGAGAGAGTTATCACTCTTAAGCGTTACCCTGCTCAACGATCATTAACATCACTATGAACTATGAGTGTGATGTTGGTATCCTTAGATGTTACACTGATCCAGTACATTACAATAAACAAGGAGAGAGTTATCACTCCTGGACGCTATCCTGCAACTTATCATTACAATAAACTATGAAAGAGTTGTCTCTCTTGGACATTACTCTGCTTAAAATGTATGTATATTACAATGAACTATGGAATGCTGTCATCTTTAGATGTTTCCCTGATCCAGTACATTACAATAAAAAAGGAGAGAGTTATTACCTTTGGACGTAAATCTGCACCAGAACATTACAATAAACTATAAAAGAGTTATCTCCCTTGGACGAAACCTTGCTCAAAAAGCATGTAAAATGAAATGAACTGTGAGAATGATGTCATCCTTAGATGTTATTCTGCCACAATGCATTACAATAAACTATGCAGGAGTTGTCTCCCTTGGACGTTACTATGCGCGTTTATTATTAAACTTTCCATGCGGGTAAACACGAGTTTAAATCTATAAAAAATCTATTAAATTTATTAGATACGTGTTGTTGTTCTATTGTTTTTCATAATAAGGTTCATAATATGTGCTTTGAGCAGCCAACGGCAAAGTGTCTAAGAAGCCCTTCATGTCAGTAATCAGCTTACAAAAGTTCTTAACATTTCTTAACTCACAACTCCAAATGCCATTAATCACAGAATCAATAGTTCGTCTAGAATTAAAAGTTTTTTAAACTCCTTGTCTTGTCCGTTTTAATTAAAAGTTTTTATTTATTCCACACTGAACTTGGATACCTCAAAGCGTTTGTGCGGGAAAACTATTTAATCGCATGAAGTGAGTTTTTCCGTAATAACGACGTTTTTTTTCGGAATTTTTTACGAAAACCTTATCCAATTCATCCCCCCCCCCCAACGTTAAGAGGTACTGATCACGTGATACGCTGACGGGTTCAATTCGACAGTATATCATTCTAAACAATCTGAAACCTGATTAAAACAAAAAAATTATTTTAGAACAATTTTTTATTTGTCAAGATATACACACGCATCATGACAATATGTATCTTACAATGACACGCATTTACAAAATAAATTAATCATTGAACCATGTCAAGTACATCTTGCAAAAAAGCACCAACAATAACAATGATAAAATCAATTGTAAATATTGAAATAGAAAGCTAACAATCATATCAGAAGGAAAACAACATGGGCTTCTCAAATATACAACGTGTTAAACCCTAATAGTTTGTTCAGAAACATGGTGATTTTTATAGAATATTGGAACGCATTTTGGGATTTTGTCGTTTCTTTGTCGATAAAATTATGCCGATACATAAGAAAAAAATTATTCCCCGATACACGGCAATGAATAATTTACGTCATTTAGGAAAAACATGGTTCTGTAATTCTTTGCTGATTTTTAACGGATAGTTGCCGACTTTCAGTAGTTTCTGTGTGGTAAATGAAAAAAATCATTACCCGATTAACGGCGGATGATAAATAATCGTCATTGAGAAAACTGTATTCATTTGCCGATTGTCAACGTATAATTGCCGACGTTCGGTAGTTTTTGCTTTGTTTACCGTAAAGAAACTGAAAACCTTGACATAGGTGAGATAATCATGACTAAATAAACTGTAAAAAGAAAACCGGATAAATCCATTTGTTCCGTTATCCGGAAATATTCAACAAAAACCGCGATTTCTTATTTAGCACGTTAACATAGTTAACAGATAATTGCAATAGACATATGGAGTAGACTTCACTTTACAACAGGAAAGTCATAGCATAAGGGTATTAATATTGTTTACACAAATATACCAATGCATAGCATTTGTTCCAATTTCAAATTTTGTAAAAGTAAAAACAATCGACGGAAAAAAACAATTTTCGGATTTACGCAGTCAATTATAGTCACAAAAACGCTTTAATTTCGCACGATTTTGATTAAATTTGCATCAATAATATTACACGACATGAAACAAAAATTTTCAAAAAAAAAAAAATAATAATAATAATAAAAAAATAAAAATATAATTATAATAATAATAATAATAATAATAATAATAATAATAATAATAATAAAATTAAGCACATTAATCAATTTTTTAAACATTAATTCCAGCAAATTATATTTAAGCAATCAATAAGTGATTTTTTGAAATACCACAATTTTAAAAACATAAATAAAACTTGAAATCAAGTTATAACAATATACGAACGCGGAATAAATAAAACGCTTATTTAATTTGAATAAAATAAGAAATTATCTCCCTTTATCAGATTTTTGAAGATGAAAAATCGGATGGTACATGCTGATTAACATCCCAGAGAGGGCCTTTCGTTCATTTATCATTCACAGAGATAAATTCATCAGCAATAACACGACTAAATGTCTAAAACCATGCCAAAAGCCTTTCAAAGTCAAAATTGCGAAACTAATTATTCCAGTGGATATTTGTAATGAAAGTTGAATTTTTAGGGGTTAATACAAATCATTCCCAGTATTTTCGACAAGGCATTTTTTACATAGTTCCGCAAAAAAAAAAAAAAAAAAAAAAAAAAAAAAAAAAATTGTGTATCGATTTTAAAGTAATGCGTTAAATCATTTCAAAACAAATAAAACAAATGCTAATATATCCATGGTGCTTCAGCCATTAAAATAACTTCTTGATTGATATATTTCCCTTCCTTATCAATTTCCGGTGAACCATTATATCAATATATTTTTCATTTGAAAAAATGAAAAATCAAGAGGCACATGACGCCATTTTTTCAAAGAAATAAAAATAAATAAATAAACAATAGTTTAACATCTTATGCACAAAAAAATATAAACAACAACACGATAAAGATGAATAAATAACAAAATAAACGCTATCTAAAATAGCGGAAGTTCTTAAAAATGTGTACGAGTTATGTCCCTTGTCGAATAATTTACCACTTGAGAAATCAATAAGGCAAAAATAGTCACATCATTAAAAGCATTATTAACTTTTAAGTTTTTCGTCAAAGGGACGTAATCGATGTGTTGAAAAAGGACACAAAAAGATCTGCAATACATCAATGTTGGGCATCAATTTGCCCACAAAATAACCGAAATCGTTCATTATGTTTAAAAATATCGAAAATGAACTTAATCTGCCAATTTCGGCTTAATTAGTCAAAAAAAAACGTCCATTACGCATAAGTCTGTCACAAATCATCGAAAAATCGTCCATTACGCATCAACGCATGAAAATGACTCAAAATTTTTGTTCATTTATGCATTACCAAATGACGTAAACTATTCTAAAATAAATTGGCCGATTTGCCTTTTATGTATTCAGTTTACAAACATTACGTAAAATAGTCCTTTATGCATCATGGCATAAAATAACGTACATTTTTCCACTGTGTTGTAGTGCATCAAAATAACATAAAGCTCTCTTTTTTCGCACCAATACATAAAAATGATGATTTTTTTAATGACGTAAAATCGTTCATTATCAATTAACACAAAATAATAATAATAAAACAACCATGATAATAACGTTATTTCATCAATTGTGCCTCAATGCATTAAAAAAGTAAAGCAAATTAGATGTATTATGCAGCAATGACAAAAATATTTTTGTATCTTAAAATTGTTCATTATGCATTAATGATCTAAAAGATGGCGTAAAATCTCTAGTCTGCAGTAGTGTAAAAACGTCCACAGTAAGCTTTCAATATGCATAAGAGACATTTTCGTTCCTCTGTTGGTAGATATTGAGATTGCTCTGATGAGAAGCGTAGTAGAGATCCGAGTAATTGGAGGTATATCCATTCCTGTTCTGGCCTTGATAGAAGCTGTCCTGATAATCATACTGGTAAGCATTCTCAGATTTTACACCTGTTTCAGTTTCAAAATTAGAATCAAACGATGATTCAGTGTCGGGTATCTTTGATCTTTTCCTATCGAACTCTGAGTCGGAGCTGCTTTCTGAACCAAATCGTTGAATCATATCCTTTTGACAAACATTTTTCATTTCGCCAATCTTGTACTCGTAATCCCCGCTGTCTGTTGTGTCTTCCAATTGCGACACGTTTTTCTTCTCTGTTGAATATCTCATCTCTTGTGACCCGTATGTATTTTGTGGGAATTCCGATTTGACGAAATCTTCGCCTCCATTTGGAGTGTACGTATTTCTACCATAATTTCCCATCGGTTGTATCTGTGCTCTGTATTGCATTTGTTCCGGAAGTAAGACGGAATCCTGATGTTGTAACGCATTTTCGGAACTGCCCGTTCTCTTTATGACTGGATACGGTCTGGAAAAGTTAAAACGGCCATAACTCTGCTGTAGGGTACCCGGCTGATATTTCGTTCCTTGATGCTGTTTATACGTCATCCCGTTTTGTGCATGAGCAAAGCTATCCTCCAATTTGCTGAATTAGAAATAAATGATATTTATAATTAAATAAAATAATCACAAGGAAAAAATATCGAACTTTTCACTTGGAGCAATCTTAACAGTCTTCTTCAAGATTAATATATATGGTTGTTCAGTTGTTGCAATAATAACAAAGGTACCATCGAAAAACTGTTTATCGTAAAAATCAGACGATAGACTTATGCAACTAAAAAAAAGCATGCACTGGACAACTTCAAGCGCAACACAACACTATAGTATGTACAAGTTCGCTATATAAAATGACAGATTTGAAAATATTTGAAAACTCAAATCTATTAGACAACAGGTTCCGAACTTTTGTATTGCACCGGTATAAATATCGAATGATTTGGATAAAACACACACACACACACACACACACACACACACACACACACTAAAATGCCCAATTGTTTGACGTCATCATTATTAAAGTTTTAATTAATTCAATGATTTCAAAGGCTCGTTTAATTGGTATTTATATTATGACATTAAAAAGTAATTACAGCAATTTTAAATACATTTTTAAAGACTAAATATAATTTACAAACATAATTTTCAGTTCTTCTTTTCAGGGAGTAAATAATGATATGTCCCAGCTTGCGGTTGGCTGCTGGTAGAAAACAAATCCGTCCTTGTATCAACAAGAGAAAGGCCATTCCACTTATTTTACATTCATAAATTTTAACATATTCAAATTAAAAAAAAATATGCTTTATTTTATCAAAAACTAAAGCATCAATTTTGGATTATAACACAAACCTGTCATATGTATCCCGAAATCCTTTAGCAAATGGATTGTGATCTATCTTTAGTTGTGTAATCTGTAATGTAAAGATAATTCAATGAGATTATTAATGGAGTCTCCCATCGCGAACGTGTGTGTGTGTGTGGGGGGGGGGTGAATTAATGTTTTTTACTGTCTTGTTTATTCTTCCGCCTAATTTTTTTTCCGACACTTTTCTCAAGAATGGAATGTCAAATTAACTCGAAACTTTCTGCAGATATCTAGCATCATCTAAAGGTGTGTTAACAGTCCTTTTTTCGCAATTCGCAAGCAAGAGCTATATTTATCAGAGTTAATGTCCCTTCCAACAACATATTTTTTTAATTAAACAGTTATATCTCAATTAAAACTAGGCGGTGGGAGATTTGTTCGTCAGTGTGTCTGTCCACTGGCAATGTTCAGTTGTCCAAATAGAAACATAAATAAGTTACGCAATGTTAATATTGCGGATTACTATAAAACCCCGATTACCTAAACAAAGCAAGTTGAACAACAGCTTACAATTCACACTAGATTTCTGATCAGTTTGTCACTCTTTTGTAAAAAAAAAAAAAAAAAAAAAAATAGCGGTTTTCATCAGGTACTTGGGTTCCCTTTACCATCCTAGAGATTATCAATTTAATACAAGTGAAAGATTCTTGATCAACACGTAAATCGAAATTTCTCGATTCCACTGAAAGTAACTGGACGCCACATGGCCTTGAAATTGGCCTTGAATGCATGAAAAAACCCTGGTGACCGATTGTTCCAAAGAACACGCTTGGTGACCTAGTGTTCTAAAAAACACGATTGGTAACCGAGTGTTCTAAAAACACGATTGGTGACCGAGTGTTCTAAAGAACACGCTAACGAATAACAGTGCCTCTCGCTGCCATGGTTAAAACCCTATTACAGCAAACCCTTGTACGAGAAATTTATTAGTTTGCTTGTCAAAGATATGTGGTGCTTTCTCAGCACTCTGATTTTCTCCATTCCTTCACCATCAAATAATTCACTGCGTTGATACTCGTGAGGGCCTTTAACAATATGAAGCCTCCCAATATATGTATAAATAGACTTACATCTGTGTTTTGGTAGGCCGTGACGGATATAAACTGTGTTTCTGGAAAGGCATGAGTGTGTAAAGTCTTCTGATCGCTGGGACCACAACTCCCAACCTCAATAACGTGTATTCTCGGCTGATACTTATGCATTGAATTTAACACAATCTGAAATGAACATAAAAATGGCTATTTAAAGGCACATTTAAATAAAATCTAATTAATGAAAATTACTAATTAAACCATACTTAGTAAGTAAAGCAATGTGAAGGCTTCGGTCTAAAGCGCGTCATTAAAATCTGTTCTAGTGGGGCATCGTTGGTCGATTGGTCTCAAGCGCGCGCTAACGGAACACTGCGCCTCTAACCGCTTACTTTCGAATCCAACTCGGGACAGATCCTCGTGTGAGAAAATTTGTCATTTTGCTCACCGAAGGTCGGCGGGTTTCTTCTGGACACCCCAGTTTCCTCCTTCATTCAGAACTGGCCTCATCGATATAAGTGATAGAATCTTGAATTTCAGACAATATTTCTTTTTGTTACAACTATTTATGTTTTGTTTTTTGTTTTTTTTTTTTAATCTTCGAACAAGCCCTGGTGACTTGACTGATTCTAATGACAAATGACAACACCCCCCCCCCACCTGTGAATACCAAATGAAAAAAAAACCAAAAAAAAAAATATAATAGGGGATACATTGGGCAAACGGTAATATTTTTATTTAAATATAACAGGGGATGCATTGAGCAAACGGTAATACTATATTTAAATATAATTGGGGATGCATTGAGCAAACGGTAATACTATATTTAAATATAATTGGGGATAAATTCGGCAAACGGTAATATTATTATGTAAATATAATAGGGGATGCATTGGACAAATAGTAATATTATTATGTAAATATATTTGGGGATAAATTGGACAAACGGTTATATTATTATGTAAATATAGTAGGGGATGCATTGGACAAATAGTTCTATTATTATGTAAATATATTTGGGGATAAATTGGACAAACGGTAATATTATTATGTAAATATAGTAGGGAATGCATTGAGCAAACGATAATATTGTTATGTAAATATAATAGGGGATATATTGGACCAACGGTAATATTATTATGTAAATATAATTGGGGATACATTGGGCAAACGGTAATATTATTATGTAAATATAATAGGGGATATATTGGACAAATAGTAATATTATTATGTAAATATAATTGGGGATACATTGGGCAAACGGTTATATTATTATGTAAATATAAAAGGGGATACATTGAGCAAACGGTAATATTATTTTGTAAATATAATAGTGGATATATTGGGCAAACGGTAATATTATTATGTTAATATGATAAGGGGATACATTGGGCAAACGGTAATATTATTATTTAAATATAACAGGGGATGCATTGAGTAAACGGTAATATTATTATGTAAATATAGTAGGGAATGCATTGAGCAAACGATAATATTGTTATGTAAATATAATAGGGGATATATTGGACCAACAGTAATATTATTATGTAAATATAATTGGGGATACATTGGGCAAACGGTAATATTATTATGTAAATATAATAGGGGATGCATTGGACAAATAGTAATATTATTATGTAAATATAATTGGGGATACATTGGGCAAACGGTTATATTATTATGTAAATATAAAAGGGGATACATTGAGCAAACGGTAATATTATTTTGTAAATATAATAGTGGATATATTGGGCAAACGGTAATATTATTATGTTAATATGATAAGGGGATACATTGGGCAAACGGTAATATTATTATTTAAATATAACAGGGGATGCATTGAATAAACGATAATATTATTATGGACAAATAGTTATATTATTATGTAAATATAGTAGGGGATACATTGGACAAACGGTTTTCCTATGTAGATAACTACTTACGTGGCCTTGATCCGTGTTTTTGTTATTTGTAAGTTTCAGTTTACTGAAAACAATGTCCTGCTTTACCCAGTGAGCTCCAGTATTGGGCGAGTCCGGGTGCAAGTAAACACGACCAGCTAGATTTAAAAAAAAAAACGAATTATTAATAACCACAAAATGCTGAAAGAAAGAAAAAATATATCTATTTAATTAAACCAAGAACACGATTTGCTAAAAGATAGAAAGAAAACTTATACAAGACTAGTTCAAAGATAGAGAAAATGAATTACATGTATTTGCAAATTCTAAGAAGGAAAGAAAAATGAAGAAATAATTTTTGATTGATATAAGTTTAAAAATTATCATCAAAACAGTCATTTAATTAATATTTAAAATATATTGAAATAATAATAATAATAATTCCAAAATTATTCGAATCCAAAATCCAGCTGAGTAATGCTTTGCATGAGAGAACAAACCTTAGTTTTAAACAAGTTTAAAAAATTTAGACGGATGAAAATTTTGCATCATGGTAAATTTTCTGTCAAAAATTCATTTTTCAAAAATTGTATCTATATTTTAAGCAATACTAAAAAATTGAACGGTTTTAATTTCGGACTTGTAACTGCTAAGCTATTTCAAGCAAATTAAATAACTCACGTTAGCGCTCGCTGCTTAGTTTGCTATGCTTTGTTAGAACAGCTATGGTATTTTAACCATGTTTAAAAAATTAAGAAGGCTGAAAATTTTGCTTCATGATACATTTTCTATCAAAAATTCATTTTTAAAAAAAAAAAAAAAAAAAAAAAAAAAAAAAAAAAAAAAAAAAAAAAACTGTATCTATATTTCAAGTTATAAAAAAAATTTAATTTTGAACTTATAATGGCTAAGCTATTCGAGGCAAATTAAATAACTCACACTGGCGCTCGATGGTTAGTTTGCCTAGCATAGCTAATATGGTATTATAGGTTTTTAAGGTATGCTTATAGACTTCATTAAATCAACGAGTTTTCATTGGCTTAATTCTATTTTAGAGTGTCATATATCATTTTTGAATGTATTTTATGATTAAATTAAAAAACCTAAACATAGAAATAGAAAACAAAATCAGTATCCACAACAATATGTAAATAAGATTTATTTCATAAAATACATTCAAACATGGTATATGACAGGGGTATTACATGGTTTAACTAACTATTAAATTTTGATTTTTGTTTTTCGAAAAATAACGCAATCAGGACTTCATGCCGATTAGGTAATGAGGAGACTAATTTTTAATAAATTGATTTTCAAACCACGTAAATACTACAGAAACGCAATTATAGATATGACATAACAAAACTCGGACATTATAACAATGAAATATAAATGTTACCGGCAATAAACTATAGAAAAAAATACAATATTGTCCGTTTTGACAGGTGTGTTAAACATGGCTGGTCAATAGGGACGATAAGACCACCAATGGTCATTAGTGACCAATGTCCTTTGTAGAAAACTTCGGGAAATTTCAATTAATCAACGTACCATTATTGAAATTGTACCCAGTTTAATATTTGATAATAAGGCGGATAGCTTTTAACAAGGCAATTAACCCGAGCGGTTCTTATTACAGGTAGCCTGATTATCCGTAATTGAGAACTGTTGCGAGAGTATCGGCTATTATAAGCCGACGTTATTATTCCGTGAAGATATCATTATTGTACGTTTAATTCTCCCAATCATAGCATTATTAGTCTTCAATGGCCACAACAGCATGAGATCAGATTTTGAAGTTTAATATAACAACAAGTCCAATATGGCGCTGACAGATAGAAATATGGTACAACAAACAGTGAATTATGGGAAATAAAAAGGATAAAAATCCATAAATAAACCCATATCATTGGTCGTTAAATTTATATATTTTAGTACGATATGAGAAGTATTCTGCCTACAAAAAGAGAAATTATTAAATTTGACATGTATATTCAATTCTTACTTTGGGGTAGTTGTTCTGCCTGTCCACAGGGTACCCACTTTCCACCTTGAAATTTCCAGTGGTGTGGATCGGCAAGGATCATATCCACAAAGACATTGTATTGTTTGTGAGGTTCCAATCCACTCAAACTGAATTGAAGAACTGGAAACATCCGTCTGGAAAAAGAAAAAGAAAAAGAAACTAATTAATAAGGGAAACAAAATTGCATCTGTGTTTAGTTTGTTATTTAGTACTAAAGCATGTAAACAAGGCTTATCACAGAACTTGGAAAAAATATATATCAATTTACTCATATCTATATATACTAGATTTAATAGATTGCAGATTAAAAACTCATAATTTTTAATGACGCTTATTTAAAAATATAAATATTCAAATATTTAATTCTACTGAAAGTGGTACACGAGACACACACACTCACGGACACACATAATTCGTATATATATATATATATATATATATATATATATATATATATATATATAATATTACTTTGAAAACGTGAACCGAACAGTAACAAGAACGATCATGGAAACACGATACAAATTGTTTAACTAAGTTTATAACAACAAATGTTTATCTCTGCATCATTAGTTGACGCAATTTCGGCTGTTGCGGATTTTGCCTCTTGTTTTGGAACGCAACACTGCTACTAAAAGTTTGTTTATTTTCATTGGATAGACAACAGATGTAAAGATTTTTGGCTTAAATAAATATTGGAAATTCTTGAATCCCTCCAACTGTTTTAAGACCCCCTCCCTTCTCTGTTTTCCCTTGAATTTATGTAATATACTGCTTTGTATATATCTTTTAACCAATATTTAGAAACTATCATTTTCTTCCCAAAGCATTTTTGACATGAACAAGAAAGTTTGTTATATTTTCGTGTTTTAGACTCATACCATTGTTGAGACTATAAATTATGTTGTTATCTGTAGATGTTGCGGCTTAAGACTAGCTCATCTTAAAATTACATAATTCTGAGATTAATGTGAACAATGCTGGAACATTATCTGTTTTTATATAATTATTATATTTTTAAACACAATTCTTTTAAATTCCCAATTTATGAATACTGGTTGCATACATAAATACGATCTAAACGTTGAGATTAAAATTAATACATGTACTGCAACTGTATCTATTAATAACGTTTTGTCAAAGTATTTGGTGCGCATCCAAATTTGGGAGTTTTATAATCAGATGTCGCAATACGTTTTAACCCATTCTATTGCATAACATAAAGAAATTGTATCTGGTATTCGCCCAAAGTCATGGATTTTATAATCAGGGTCTCAATACGTGGTTAAAAGGTTAATGTTTAGGGGGAATTAAAGCTGCATTAAGTTTTCTTAGAAAAAATAAAACAGTGCTGATTTACTTAATGATGTTCCTAATGAACAATGTTACATTTGGTTTAACGATAAAAGCTTCAAAATATAAAAATAGCAGTTATTTTCCAGCGAAATGTAGACCTGTGGGATCTTATCATGGTTACGCAATAAAAAACCGGATCATGTAAACACAACTTACAAAACGGTAAAATACGATAAATTAAACCCAGAATTTCAATAATTTTTTTCATTTGTAAAAGATAAAAACATTATTGCCAATACATTTGGATATTAATGACGGACAATTAATGCAATTTATGTCAGGTTTTCCCTTTGATTCATTAGAGTCTCTGTATATCAGTGCGCAAGCTCCAAGCTAATAATAATCATCGTAAAACATTTGCCCCACCCGTTGGAGGATTCATTTAATTTACTGCTTATAGGAATATATTTTTGAAAATGAATCTCGCGGATCATGATAAGTAGTTGTCCATTTTAATATATATATATATATATATATATATATATATATATATATATATATATATATATATATATATATATATATATATATATATAAAGAAAAAACGACAGAAAAAAACAGAAAATCGAAAAACTTAATGCAGCTTTAAACTCTTTTTTTTCATTTTTTATTTTTTTATTTTTTTTTTATTTTTTTCTTTTTTTGCATACGATTGCTAGGAATTAATATGGGATGTTATATTTCAAAATATTTGTCTGAAAGTGATTTTATAATTCATGCAGTTTTAGCACACAAAAAGTTACAAGAATCAAAATGTATTTTCTGTAAAAAACAGATTTTAAGAATTTTTAACAAGTCCCAATTAAAAAAAATGTTTTTATTCGAAATTTTGATATATCAAATTAATGTATTTCTGCAGTTGACAGGAGCAATGGTTTTTCATCATAATTTTATTCTAATTAAATTTTTGGTTAGTATTGTACTTTTTTCAAACAATTGTTTGGTTGTTTACATGAGATTGGTCTCAACTACAAAGCTCAAATTTTAATTTGATTAATTGATTTAATGGGGTTTTACGTCCCAGTCAAGAATATTTCACTTATTTCGAGACGTCACCAGCTATAAATGAAGTCGCAGAAAAACTCTGAGGGAGAAAAAAAAATCATTGCTCGCATCAAGAGAATATTACAAAAATACACAAACATGCATGAAAAACTTACCTTTAAAAACTTTTTAAATGAGCCCGATTTTCTGAATAAGATACCCATACTCATTCCTTGCTATATCGAGTGCGCATGCCCTGTAGGGAGTGACTATTAGTAAAACCGTCGTGTCAAAAATAGAAGAAGCAGCTGGCAAAACAAGCGGAAATGAAATTCGAAGACCAACTTATTTGCTTTGATGAATTATACCCATTTTTATTGGAATTTAGTGATTCAAAATGCATCCACTGCCGTGAACATACAGCATTCAAGTTTTCCGGTATCCCTCTGTAATCAACATACGGTCGTGCCGATAGCTCTACTCGGCTTCTCACACGCGTGCATTTATTGCATACATATCACGTGACAAATGCGTAAGAACTTTCTAGTTTTCTAAAACTCAAGAATTAATGTTTTTGTTGTAATTAACTCATTTTACTGTTCTCCTTTCACGGATTTTATATAGCGTGTTTTGAAGTGTCTCTAATGTGCAATTTAAATGTAAAAAACAAATTTCTTCTTTTTTTAATTTGAAAATGACACACGACGGTAAACATGTATAGTTACTGTTAACGGGTCTTAAAAAATTGTTGATTCAGATGCCATAGTTACGAGAATGTCGTCTCTTAATTACGGTTTTTTTTTTTTTGTTTTTTTTTTTGTTATTTGTTATTTGTTACATATTTTTTCATAAAAATTATTTTTAAAAAAGTCTATAGCAATAGGATTTTTAATCAATGCATCTGTGTAATAAATAAATAAATAAATAAATAAATAAATAAATAAATAAATAAATAAATAAATAAATAAATAGTTAAATAAAAAAATAAATCGGGAGTCAATTAATTTAGAATTTGGTCAAACAGAAAAATTCCATATTTCCATATTTTAAAAATAATTACATATCCAATTCTTAGTCAACATAATAAACATTTATTATTATTATTATTATTATTGTTGTTGTTGTTGTTGTTGTTGTTGTTGTTATTTATATATACTTTTTGTATATCAAGTCCGGGACGTTTAATTTCTTTTTTTGTTCTTTTAGAAACGGTATTTAATCTTTTTTCGGGATTGCTCTTCAATTATGTCGGGGCTAATCAATTCGAAACAACAAACATAATAACCAGCATAACAGAACACAAATGGAACACAAAAGAACTTTTCAGGAAGTTGGAATTACCTTGCCATTAATATTTAAGTACATTAAGTACTTACTCATTGGTTGATCAACCCGGCCGTTCCGTAGACTGAACTTACGCTAAATGTTGTAACAACAGCGGTTTGAAAATGTTTACACAGTAAGCACGGCCTAATGTAAACTATTCACACTTCTGTGTTTCAGTAGTCAACAAATATAATTTTAGCCATTAATATGTTTATTTTAGAATGATGAATTCCTGAGGAACAAAAAATATAATGGATTGTTCGGGGGAATACGTATCGGCATATTTTTTTTCAAAAGAAACTGTATTCTTTAAAATTAAAACATGCCTTTTTAATTTCTATATTAATTATTGTCCTTTTAGAATTCCGATAAAAAAATAATTATAAAGTTGTTATTTATCGCTTGAAAAATTACCGTTTCTAAATGAACAATTAAAAAATAGAGCATTGAACACGTGGTATAAAACGTCCTAGAAGTTTAATAATAATAATAATAATAATAATAATAATAATAATAATAATAATAATAATAATAATAAATTACTGTTTCTAAAAGAACAATTGAATAAATAGAACAAATAAATACGTGGTATAAAACGTCCTAGATGTTGTATGCAAATTAAAAAAAAAAAAAACGAATTTAAAAAATTAAAATAATAATAATAATAATTAAAATAAAAGGATAATTATATTCAACTTAATGTTCAAATATTAAAAAATACAATATATTTATGTGTGTGTGTGTGTGTGTGTGTGTGTGTGTGTGTGTGTGCGTGTATTTCCAGTATGTTTTAATTAATTCTCTCGACCTTTCTAGAGGTTCCTAAATTGAATTTAGATTCATTAATTATCTTTGAGAACATTCCCTAATTTTTGTCTTTTCCCCACATGGTGATCAATTATCTTCTATCCCTGTCATGGTTTAAAATGATGCGTCATCCTATTTTATAATGAATCATTCTTTTAGAATTTTAACCTTTACTTCTCAAATTTTATTTATTTATTTATTTATTTATTTATTTATTTATTTATTTATTTATTTATTTATTCAAATTTTGATACTAGCGCAACTATCTACAACAATACTGTTCCGTGGCTAGGTCCAAAATTCAACTTTATTTTTTAAATGTAATTATTAAAAAAAGGCGCGCGCGCGCGCGCGTGTGTGTGTGTGTGTGTGTGTGTGTGTGTGTGTGTGTGTGTGTGTGTGTGGATACCATTGGAGTGGAAATCCAGTGACCATTTAACGTTATATCAGCTGTATTCTCAAAATGAGTTTATCTTGTTTGGCTTTTTTCGGATAGTTCATCCGTTTATCTCCTCCTTTAAGCTTTTTTCTTTGCCCTTTTGAATATCGCAACGTAAGCGTATTATTGGTTTCACTGGCTTTTTGCAAAAAGAACATTTCAGCTACATATGGTTTATTAGAGGTAAATGTTTTCTGTAACCAATGATAATGACGTGATTCAGGTGAAAAATGTGTGAATTTTATTTTATTTCATTTCATTTTATTTATTTCATTTCATTTCATTTCACATCATTTCATTTCATTTCATTTTTTTTTATTTTATTTTATTTTATTTTATTTTATTTTATTTTATTTATTTATTTATTTATTTATTTATTTATTTATTTTATTTTATTTTATTTTATTTTATTTTATTTTATTTTATTTTATTTTATTTTATTTTATTTTATTTTATTTATTTTATTTTATTTTTCGCAGTCATTATTTGAATTTTCTCAGTAAAAACAAATTAGAAAGAAATATATATAATATTTTATTTATTAATATATTATTTATTTATTTATTCATTTATATTTGCGAGCCAATTTAACTTTTAACAATACTCGACGGCTTGCTATTGCAATTTTTTTTTTTACCAAAGAATTTGAATTAAATCAATTTTTTGTTAATTGTGAAATACAAGTTTGACGAAACTATGAAAAATTAACAATTTTGAAGACAATAACCAAATAACAATTTAATGATAAACTAAATATTTTGACTTTCGACAACCTAAACCATTTAAGGAATTATTATTTTTCTTTTTGACATAGTTGCTTCAGATTCAGTTTTTTTTTTTACTTTATCTTTCAAATTGAGCTACATTTTGTTTTTTAAGAAAATGAATGTTTAAAAACTGTTCCTATGTTGAAAACTTCTTAAAATATATTTAGTTTAAAAAAATGATTATGTTAAAAAAAAGAAAGAAGAAACGGGAAAAAAGAAGAAAATAAATCTGAAAAAAGAGACAATAGGTTACTTAAAGCTTGTTTTCAAAAATGTTATATTGTTTTATTTTTCTTTTCGCCAAAACTTTTTTAATTAAATAAAATTATTACAATTTCAAAAATAATATTTTAGGTTTTTCCTTATACTTCGCATTTTATTTATTTTATTTTTTCTTGAGGTATTGACATCTTTTTATTGTTTAATTCAAAGTATTAAGTTATTAATCAAAATATTCAAATTTTATATATCCTGATTTTTATTTATTTATTTATTTATTTATTTATTTATTTATTTATTTATTTATTTTTGAAAATAAGCACTTGACTACCGACATAATTTTTTCTCCCTTAAAGACGCGAAATTTCATGATTTATCATCCGCAAAAATTCAAATTCTGAAAATAGGCGTTGTTTCGTTTTCTTTCAAATGATCACAGCTATATACTCGATTTCTGAGATTTTTACGGAAGACACACACTTATCTGTGATAAGTCCATTTTCGAGCATAAAAATCGAATTAAATAAAAATAAATGTAAATTCGAAGTTTTAATAATTATAAAGACTTCGACATTTTATTTTATTGTTTTATATTTTAGGTATTGTCATGTGCTACTTTTGAATTGTATTATTTTATAGAATGTCAAAAGTAGCACATGACAGTATTGATGGAAAATCAAACAAAATGAATAACTACATACATTTTTTGGAGCTTCAAATTTTGGAAATTCTAAAAACATAAAAATAATCGGATTTTTTTTTTATCGCGGAGTGACTAGAAATTGCAATAAAATCCCAGATACCATGTTTTCTAAGCATTAATATCTTTCGTTTTTATAACAATAATAATAATAATGATAATAATAATAATAATAATAATAATAATAATAATAATAATAATAATAATAATAATAATAATAATGATGATGATACTTTACCTTCCTTGCTTTGTAATGATCATTTCTGTTGTGTGGCTGTGAAAGCGAGACCATAAATCTCTATTACAGAGGTAGATACTGGCCCTGGAGTTCTGACTCCGAACCGCCTGCGATGAGGAGGACCCATCTATGGAGTGTTGAGCTGGGAGCACTGGTCTTTGCATTAAGTTTGAATGGCATTCTTCTGAATAAAACGAAGAATTCTGTTCATACCCGGTATATTGACTGTACCCGGGATGCTGTGTCTGAGCTTGATGAAGCTGTACTTCGTCCGGCATGTACCCGTTAGGGTTGTAAACCTGCCCCCCGTCCCTTGAGATGTGACGTGGGTTAACATTCTGCAAACATGCATAATTAGAATCTGGAGACACTGAATTTGGGGAAGAATACACTGAAGAATGTCCACTTTCATCCAAATTTTCTTCTCGAGAACTGTCTGTTGCATAATTTTCATATTGTGGAGTATACTGTTGGGCTTGTTGAGGCATAAAATTCGGATAACACGCTTTTAAATTTGTTAAAGTATATTGTCCATTTTCATCAAATGTGTTGCTTTCCGTCGTATCGTTTTTATATGATGTGTCGTTGCTTCTCGTTTCTTCGTCAAATTGTGATAAATTTGTCACATTAGACATTTGGCAGTTTTGCAGTTCTGTACGAATCATTTTAAAGAGTTTTTCACAAACCTGGTGATTGTTGCATATCTGAATGAAATACTAGTGTAAATTTATCTGTAACACCCGTTAATCGTTCCACTAATTCCGATCACAATAAGTTTTTGCCGCCTACTGATGTTTCACACAGGTAAAAATGAAGTAAAACGCCTGTTCCCAGGTGTAACAAAATGCAAGTATACCTATACTCTGTTGGATGTCCAGATTCTGTGGTCTGTGTCAAAAAATGACCAATAAGTTACCTACATCAATGTTGTTAACTACACGACTGTTGCTCTAAGATGACAATAGAATACTGACCACCCAGAAATATACAATGTAATTATAAAATAAAAAAATTCAAACGTATTTTCTATGGTGACGTAAGCTTATCACTGATTGGTCAGTTTTCAACGCCCAATTTTCGTCATGGAGTTCGTAATTTTGCAGTAATAAAGCTTTTCCGGCATGATCATCTTGATTAGCCATTTTTGAGAACCTGTGAACAACATTTTCTATGACATGCATTATTGTATTTTGAAGACAAGAAAAAATGTTTAGTAAAGATGACTGTTGAATTCAAAGCCCAATGTCATATGGGAACAGAAAGCAAGCACCTGTCAGAGAGAGAGCAAACAGTGGTCAAATGTCAAAGCTCATTTTAAGGATTGGTCACAGACTTCGTTCTGAAATGTTATTATTATATTATTTTTTTAAGAAATATATTTATCTATTTTAAATAAAAAACATATTTATTTATTTTAAAAAACACATTTATTTATCTTAAAAAAAAATTATTTATTTTAAAAAAATATATATCTATTTTTTTAAATTATTTATTTATTTGTTTAAAAAAAATATATTCATTTATTTTAAAAATTATATCTATTTATTTTTTAAAAAATATATTTATTTATTTTTTTTTAAATATATTATTTTTAAAAAAAATATATTTATTTTTTTTTAAAAATATATTTATTTTTTTTAAAAATACATATATATTTAAAAAAAAAAATTATTTATTTGTTGAAAAAATATATTATTTAATTTTTAAAAAAAAATATTTATTTATTTATTTATTTATTTATTTATTTATTATTTATTTATTTATTTATTTATTTATTTATTTAAATATACTCATTTTTAATGAGACATAAAAAAATTGTCACTTCACATGAGCTTATTTTATTTTCTCATTTTATGGAAAAATATAAACCATTATTCGAAAATTTCAATTTTTCTTGTCAAATTATTGTCAAAATGTCCAAAAGTTTTAATCATTTTCTTCTAAGATAGAGTTTTATAGATTGTAAAAATTTCTTCATACACGTGCACATCAATTGAAACCAGTTTTACATTCTGATTTTTCTAATAAAATATTGGTTAATAATAAACTAAAAAACCCGTTCGTGATTTTTTAAATGTTTTGTTTCAGGCAGAGAGAGAAAAAGTTAAATAAAAATGATGGCATTGAATCTATAGTGAGATATAGAACTTCTTGTGGTTCTGAACAGTTTAACAGAAAATATCAGATTTATCATTAGATGCTTTTTAATGGGTTTTAAATATCATTTTACATCACATGGTCAAAAACTATACACTTTTTATGTTATGTAAAATTTAATAACTTTAAAAATCTTGTTATTGGATGTTTTGATATGTAGATTAATGTGTGACACATAAATAAACTTATTATTATTATTATTATTATTATTATTATTATTATTATTATTATTATTATAAATCGCATATTGTCTATACCATTTTTTCTGCATTGAATAATAATTTTAAAAGGATTTATAACACAATCATTTATTTAAGAAATGACTTCGTGTTTGGTAACGTACATGAGGGTATGAACGATAGTGAAGCACGCGCGGGATTCACTATCGTTCATACCGTCATGTACGTTACCAAACACGAAGTCATTTCTTATATTTACAATTCTTGGCATATTCATGTGTAAAATAATAAAGAAACTATGTATAAAATCATGATGTACCATATTCTTGAACCTTCTTACATTGTATAGCTTTTTACAGATTCCTGTATATGTGCTTGTTTCGGGCCACATAAAAAAATAACAAAATAAAGTTCCATTTACATATTCATGTTGATATAAATTGAACAATTAGTTCTCGCGATATTTTGGAAGGTTTATGTATAAACATTAACACGTGCTTTGACATGTGTTTTTATAAATAGATCAGGAAATCCCTGACATCTGTTTACAAATTTTTGTGTATTCCTACGCCCTTAGTTGTTACGTCACATCGACCTTAGTTGTTACGTCACATCGACCTTAGTTGTTACGTCACATTACTGCACGTTCTATACTGAAGTCATGAAGATATGAACTAGTGAGTCTAACAAGGGATCACATAGTACAAAATATTAGCTATTGTAAATATATAAAAACGAATATAATAATAATAATAATAATAATAATAATAATAATAATAATAAAATATTTTATTAAAGTGTCACAAGTCATAACAACATTATCGAAAACACATCATCACATGTACAGTACAAAAGTATAACATCCAGCCTTAAAGACTTATGAGACACTATAAAACACAATTAATGCACATAGATATATACAAGCGTATAAAACACTTCTTATATTAAAATTCATATTTAAACATCTGTTAGAGAATTAAAACATGGCTGAAGACCAAGAGCCAATATGACATACCGAGGCCAAATAACTCGACCAATATGAATACCTATTTTCATATGTTTATAAATAATATGATAGATTTTGTATATGTGATACGAGTCAAAATTCTCAAAAGTCATATCAGCCCTAGGGCTGATATTGGATTATATCATGCCCCGGTCACGTGACCGTGGCTGATATGAAAAAATCCGACTTCAATTTCATTGTCGTTACCGGTTTAACAATTAGCGACGACGGTCGTTTGTTGACCAGCAAAAATGTCGGAACAAGGAGAATACTTATTTTAAGTTACCTGTAAAAAATTGTGTTAATTATAATGTTGTTAATTTTATAAGTTTGTTTATTTGTTTGAATGAAACATATGATAAAAAGTTTATAATGTGACCATTTTGATATCACACTCCTTATCAGCCCTCGAGTCCTGATATCAGCCCTCAGGCCTTCGGCCCTCTGGTTGATATCAGGACTCTCTGGCTAATAAGGGATGTGATATCAAAATGGTCATATAATAATCTCTAATTAATGATAATTTTATTAATTAACATTTCAAACATTAAAAAAAAATAATTTGTTAGTATCGTCGATTGCATCAACAAATCTGCTTTTTTGTGGAAATTGTTGATTGATATCGGTGGCAATATCCAAGAGAATGTTTTAAGTCAGAATCTTCAATTTCTGTCATCATTTCATACCGACTTAGGTCATTTGACAAAACCTCGAGCATGCCTTTTCTAAAACAAACGCGTTTGTCTGATATTCGTTGCATCTTATCCAAGCTGTTTACGTCCGGTTGTTTGTAAACATACCGCGTCACAAGAAACGTTAACGCTTACAAGACATGAAAGACGAGTGACTTAAAATGTGTAGGTTTTTTTTTTTGTATATTTTGTGTGGCGCTTTTATTGATTACAAATTTTAAAACAAAAGCAATTTTTCCACATAAAATAAGCACATTTTGTAATAAGAAAATGTTCAATACGGATGTTTCGGGTTACGCGCTCTCGTATCTTTGAAGATAAAAAGTGTCTACGGCATGTAACAAAAGTTCCACAAGGTCACTTCCGGTAAGCGCCGGGATTATTCAAAGATATGTGTTTGCCATGATGGAATTTCGGTTTAAACTATGAGAGAACTGTTTTCTGTTGTGCTAGAATTATCAAAGAGCGCACGAAAATGCAAATAAATGGTTGGTCACTGCCATATATGTTATTAATTTCTACCCGATTTCGTTTACCATTGGTTACTTTGGTACAAGCTGGATATTTATTTATTGCAGTCATTTTATTTCCCAAATTGTCCAAGAAATCGTGTTTAACCAGTTCCAGTAAAGGACTGTGGATCAAGTATTGATCAAAAATTTATCTGGTGTGATTTAATCGTCCAAATATGTAGTCAACTTCCAGTTTTGAATATAAATTCTTAATTAACATCTGGATAACTTTCTTCATTAAGATTCTAAAAAGTAGTCCCAACTAGTATTTGTCTAACAAGCAATATGTGTCAAAATGGATATAATCATCTGGTCTCATATTAAAACCTTATATTTTCAATGTCTGCTTTTTCAACATTTTTATATATTGCTAGAGATAATTTGATTAAAAACTATCCACTTTGGATTTAATTGTGATTCACAAGAAATGGAATCATTTGTGAGATCTATCTTTCAGAAACAGCTCATGTATTGTTACTGGAAAGTAATATATATTAGACTTGCTTGACTTACACGGGATTCCAAATGGACCATTAAGGCATGCAGTCAAGACTCAATCTGAAACCTGACTAATATTTTCTGATATTTTTCAGCTACTTTTTGGCCTTTATGAGTGAATTAAAACAATAACTTTTAATATATTTCTTTAACAATCTTAAAATATCAATAATGTCATACTTTACAAAGACAAGTTAATCTCAGTTTTATTGCTTTATCCAAGATCATTCGTCTTAAAAAGAGACATCATAGTAGATGAAATGGAATAATTTTGCATAAATCTGCTGTTTTAATGACAAAATAGTTATTTCTTACTTAACACACCCATTGATATGGAGCATCTATAAAACTTTTATCAAAGACCACAGGCTTATTCTCATTATAGAATGCTTAGAAGATAAATTCTCTTTTTTTAGTCACTGGACACAGAATCCAAGTGGTTTCAGCAAAAATAACATGAGCCTCAATCTAATTTTCTCCCCATTGTGGCATCCATTAAAAATTACTGAAATTAAGAACATGTTTTTCTTGGTATAGGCCTTTACTACCTAGCTTGGTACCAGCATAATGGACTGTAGGTCTACAATGCTTATCTTCTACATTGTAAACAAGTTAAACTCTCTAAAAGTCACTTTTAGTATGCACTAGTACAAAGTAGCTCATAAATACTTTTGTAATCATGTACATAGTAAAATTGTTCTATGAACAATACTTGAGATTAGCATTTTTATTTGTTTTGTCAAGAATAGCTGAAAAATTGCTGATGCAAGGTAAACAATTTCAGTTGATTGGGATCTAAACCAAGGCTGAGAGATGCCTTAACTGCCTTGTAACCAAAGCCCCTCTCAAAGGAGAAGATTAAAGTTTACAAACAGATAAAAGCTTTGCCATGCTATTCATTCTGATGGCTTTTACCAGTTAAAGAACAACAACAACCATCCAGTGATTTTCTAGCAAAGTGTACTATATTTTTAAAGAGATATAATCTATCCGAAAAATATGAACATTTGTATATGCACAAAAGTCTGATGGCTTTTACCAGTCAAAGAACAACAACAAACATCCAGTGATTTTCTAGCTGAAAAATGTGTACATTTCTATATGCACAAAAGTCTATCTTTAGATGTCATATAATAAATCATATTTTGACAAAATCTTTTATCTGCCACGTGTTCTTTTAATGTCACTGTTTCTTTGACTGGAATACTCATTCAGATATACACATGCAAATCTAAAATTAAAAAACAAAATATACCATGTTGTTATTAGTATTCTATTGAAAATGGATAAAAAATGACATACATATTTAGCATACACATATTTATTTACACTAGGCACATTACCAAGTAGATTGATTCTACTCATCATTCTTGAATACTCTTAAATAGTCAAAATGTAATTTTAAAATACAAAAAATCATAGGAAATTACACCTTTTTATGCTAAAATACAACTAAATTGGTGCTGAGTACACAAAAAAACTGATTACATGACAAAGTGCCAAGTTGTCTGAAAAATTTTATCTGATCTCTGTTATACCAATCTGTGTAAACAGATATATTCTTATCACAAACTGGTCCAAAAGGGGCTTCCAATTAAACAGATGACATTGTAAACTAGATTGTCTGTGTAGTGACATTGTCCTTACTTAAGGCATTGGGACCCACTGACTATAAGGCACATTTTTCCAATGACTGTATCATTAATGTTAAAAACTCCAGAGTCCAGACTATGGTTTTATCAAATTGGTACTTATCCAAGTTTTTGAGACATGAAGTGACTAATACCAGAAGTACAAGATTCCCTATAAAAGGAATTCTATCACACAGTATCTGGTAAACCATTAGTATCTGGCATCAATTTTGCAACTGGGTGCAATCAAGCAATGTAATATCATGACACAAAGCCTGACTGGATTCTGAACCCACAACCCTCAGCAGTGTCTCCAAAAATCTGATAAAACCAAGAGAATATAGTTCTGTCACAAAGAAATCTTCACTAAATAAATTTTCAATTTACATAAGTTAATATTTATTTTATACTTAACTTAAAGTCAGTCTGTTATTTCTTAAGTACTGTAGATAACATGTTATTCTACTGCTCTATATTTATTAGCTTGAAATATGCAAAATAAAACAGATGTGTCGATGCAAGCTGATCAAATGTCACTATGGCTTGTCAGATTCACAACAGTCTTATTTTGCAATTTTACATATACAGTAATCAGGTACACATTCTATAAGAAAAACAAAAACACAGTCAACATGTAAATGTAAATCACTAATACATATTTTATGTTCAAGCACTATATAGGACTTTTACAAAAGTGTTTTGAAATTATTTAGCAAATGTTAGGAACTACTGATTAAATATCAAGCCAATATATCCAAGCATTGATCCCCCTAAAAGGGTTTTCAAATTTCAATAAACAATTTGTCCTTATCATCTTGAACAATATAAAGACATTTCTTAGGTCACATAAATAAATACATACAACAGAATAGGTTTGCAAGCAGTATAGTAGCTCAATCTATGTAAGGTTACATTATAACTTTGAATTTTGGTAAGACTAAGTCCCACTTTGACAACAGTTTTCAAGGAAATAAATATTTAGATTAATTGACATACCAAGCAATTCTGGTACTGTGGCGAAAATATATTAAGTCAAAAAATTATTGAGAAAGTTTTTGGTTTCTGGTCCATTCTCATATATTACGCTACGAATACCCGTCACGTTCGTATTCAACTTGAATTTCAAGCTACAGTATGACCACAGGAGTCTGAAATTTTATCCGTAATATATAAAATGTCCATATATAAGAAAAAAAAACCCACTATCACTAAAAAAAAACACAAGGAATGCAACGCATTTTTTGAGGTCCCAACGAAAAATTGCCTAAAAATTTTTCCAAGGACGATTTTTTTACAACAAACGGCTGAATAGGGAACCGGAGTGATAATACTTCGTGGAAATACCAATTTTTATTCTTACCTCGCGATTTTACCGCTGTTTTGAAGAATTATCCTCAATAATGCCTCATCGTGGAATCCATGATGGTTTGTGAACCGGAAGTAATGCACGTACAGCGCCGCAGTGAATTTCAAGGTAAGTTATAAAACTGTACAAAAAAAAACGGAATGGAATTCGCAAATCCGGAAAAGTGTTTCCAGCGGTTAATTTGAACAATATTGAAGATATAACTGGAGAACTTGAAAATGGATCTTGCAATGGCTGTTGCATTAGCAGGACATAATATAATAATAACTGGTCAATGTGGAACAGGAAAAACATATCTCATGAAGTATGGTGCTAAATAATATTATCTACTGTCAGTAGCTTCTTCAAGTCTGACCATATAATGATATATAAAAAAATCACAATTACAGTAAACAGAATCTTGAAAAAATAGCTCATGTAGAAATATTAAATTCTGATAGAATAACAGATTTCCGATACTATAAATTTCAATTCAAATTTGCCGCCACAGCAATTTTAGAAAAACTGATTACCTACCCTTGGGATGACTGATCGAAAGTTATAAAAAATAAAAAGAGACCGTTTATGATATAATTCTATAGTGACTTTTATTTATATAATACTAACAGCAATTGCCACAAAAACATTACATTTATTGGAGAAGATTATTTGTTTTATAACTTACCTTGAAATTCACTGCGGCGCTGTACGTGCATTACTTCCGGTTCACAAACCATCATGGATTCAACGATGAGGCATTATTGAGGATAATTCTACAAAACAGCGGTAAAATCGCGAGGTAAGAATAAAAATTGGTATTTCCACGAAGTATTATCACTCCGGTTCCCGATTCAGCCGTTTGTTTTAAAAAAATCGTCCTTGGAAAAAATTTTAGGCAATTTTTCGTTGGGACCTCAAAAAATGCGTTGCATTCCTTGTGTTTTTTTTAGTGATAGTGGGTTTTTTTCTTATATATGGACATTTTATATATTACGGATAAAATTTCAGACTCCTGTGGTATGACCGATATCAAGTGTCATTTGTGCAGCTGAACACATATAAAATATCGGACTTTTCTTTTTATGATGCATTGAGAATTAAATGATTTTATAAGGCTAGATTCAGTTCAATTTTACCGTAATTATTACTTACCAAGCTATTTTTTCTCGTTTTAATGGTCAGCTGATGTGTATTGCTTCAAAACTGTAAATAGGCATGAGGAACCAAAACAGAAAATCACGTGATTTTTGGCATATATAATACTCGGAACTGGCCCGGAAAACGGTAACCCGAAACATCCGTATTGGCACTAACCCCTTTTAGATTATGTGAAGCGCTATGTGGTCAGCCTTTTTGTTTTTTATAATGAAATGACGTCATAATAGTTGCACGCGCCCATATTGGCTCAGTTCTTTTCATATTGTCCCAGTTTTTTTCATATTGTCCCAGTTTTTTTCATATTGGCCAAGTTTATCTCATATTGGCCCAGTTTTGTGAATTTATTGGTGAGGCAGATTTTTACGTATTGTATCAATAACACATGTTGTTAATTAATAAAAGTTCATACATAAGCACATAAAATATTAGTAAATAATAAAAATAATAATAATAATAATAATAATAATAATTGTAACCTTGAACATATATTACATTTTAACGATGGCGACCAGACTTTTTAAAGTTTACTTATCAAATTTCTATTTTAGTTTTTCAATTGTTTGTTGAACAAGTCGTTAAAGCTGCATTAAGTTTTCCAAAGAAAAAATTAAAACGGTGCTAATCTAATTAATGATGTTCCTAATGAACAATGTTACATTTGGTTCAACAATTAAAGCTCGAATAAATACAGAAATTACAGTAATTACCCAGCGAGATGAAGCATTTGGGATCTAATATTAGAACATGGTTACGTCATCAAAACCCGGTTCATTTAAGCACAACCTTAAAAACGGTGAAATACAATAAATTAAACACATAACTTCTTTGAATTTGTCATTTGTGACTTAGTAAGGGATACATAACACCATTGCAAATACATCTGGATATCAATTAAGGACAATTAATGCAATTTGTCATGTTTCACCTTCGATTCATGGGGTTTTCCGTACATCCGTGCGCATGCTCCAAGCTCATAATTACCATTGTTAAACATTGACCAACCGGTCAGAGGATTCCGTTTATTTACAGCTAAAAGAAATGAAATTTTAGAAAATGAATCTCACGGATCGTTGTTAGAGGATATCTATTATTAAAAAAAAAAAAAAAAAAAAAAAAAAAAAAAAAAAAAAAAAATCAGAAAATTGGAAAACTTAATGCAGCTTTAAGTTTATCCGTAATACCCCATTTTTCTACTTCAACTTACAATTAATTATTTTAAACCTTGAACTTTCAGTTGTGTCGGCTTATCAGTCTGATTTCGACAAAAAAAATTTGTCTGAAATCAATTGTAGCGATACAACCCAAAACCATGATTAATAATTAAAAAAAAAATAATTTGTGATTATAATTAATTTTCTTTTTCATTGGTTGCTTTTTATTTTACACCAGTATTTTGTATAAAAATTGTAAATTACCAAGAAAAAATCTTAGATTGACTGATGAAGCTAGCTATAGTAGACAGGAAATGCATACTCTTCCGGAGCACCCAGCCTCACTTCCCACCTCATATGTTTAACTTAATTTGCCAATTTTTCAAAATGTGTACTTTGCATGTTTTGAACATGGGCTGGTAAGTTTATGTTTTACATAAAGAACTGTGAATTAGCAAGGAAATATAAGTTATTATTTCACCAGATTACGCTAAATGTAACCCTTAACCTATTAAAACGTATTTAACATTACAAAATGAACATCAGAGGATGTGACGGTACATATTGTCGCCCATCGGTACATATTGACTCCGGCGACAATATGTACCGAGATGAGGCTTTTATTTTTCCAGCAAAATCGGCGACAATATGTACATCACATATCGGCACATATTGTCGCCGGCAAATACATCGATACTATCACCACATAAAATGTTTTGACATTGATGTCATGGAAATAGGAATGTTTCAATTAGTTTTATACGTAGTTCATGAGTAAAACTATCATTTTATCTCTCTCTCTCTCTCTCTCTCTCTCTCTCTCTCTCTCTCTCTCTCTCTCGTTGAAACTTATACAAAAGACTTGTCTGTAAAACACCATTATCCACTCCACTCTCTCCTTAGAATCTTGGTTTCAGAGTAGTCTTAATTAAAAGCTCGCCTACAGATTACAGTGCCTCTCACTGTCTAGGCTCGATTCGCACTTGGACAGATCGTAGTGTGGGAAAGTTTGTCGGTTCGCTTGCCCGAGGGTAGGTGGTTTTCTCCAGACACTCCGGTTTCCACCACCATCCAAGAACCGACCTTTCGGTAAAGTGAAACAATCTTGACTTGGGCGAAAAACATTATTACTGAACTCAACTATTGCCGTGTGGATTTTGGGCATTAGGTATGGACGGGTGGTAGTCATTTATGTAATACACAAATTTGTATTGTCAATCACCTTCAATTTGAGTTCATCATTGTTGTACTGACCATACTGCTTTGTACTGCAGGTAAATATATTGAACATAATCATATGGAGACATAAGGCTTTTTGATGTGCAATAATAATAAAAAAAAAAAAAAAAAAAAAAAAAAAAAAAAAAAAAAAAAAAAACAATATTTGAAAAAAAAAATTTCAACGCATTTTTATCTGACTTTTCAAGAAGAATTTTCTTTAAAAATGTTGACTCCATAAGTACCCACTAATAATCTGCTTGTTTAGAGTTTACACAGTATTTAAACTATCCGAACATTTTCACATTATAAACTCCAGCATTGTTAACAATATTATATGGGCGACAATATGTACAGGGGCGACAATATGTACCGTCTAACGACAATATGTACCTACAATGACTGTACATTTTGTCGCCCATCGGTACATATTGTCGCCGATGCACCGAGATGAGCCGTTTATTTTGCCTGCAGAATGGATGACAAAATGTACGTCATATATCAGCATATTTGGACGACGGTGACAACATTTTTACCTCTTTTACCATGAATAATGCTTCGAATGATGTTGAACGGACGTAGGAGAAGGAAAATGGAACAAACATATAAAAGAGCTTCTTATCTATTTATTTAAATGTTTAAATGAAAAAAGGGGGTGGGTTAATGGCCTTATCGTATCAAGATGACTGTCAAACATTCTAATTACTGACCATACTTAAAATGTCTCTGAAAATTAAAGGTTGCAGAATGATATTTCGAAAATTTTGGAAGAATGAAAGCATCTTCAGGCCCGAATCCTCTACTTTCGGCCTACATGAAATACGTTATATTATTTTGTGTGCTTAGATTATGTTGTTGGATCATGCGTTTCATGAAATTAAACATTCATTGCCAGAAAAGATATCAACATACACAATCACTAGTATGTTTAGTAAATGATTGTAAATGATTGTCATTTATCATTTCGGATCGGATGTTGAATAATTAATATTTACTTATTCAATGTTGAACGAAAGCTATGATTAATAAGCAAAGTTCTTTAGGTATAGATACAGCTGTACTTTGATCTCCTTATTAATATTTTGAACTATAGATAGATTGGAAGTTTATGGTTTTGCAAAAGATCCCTCTCATAGCCATGTTTCGTTTTTCACTCTACCAGAGTCTGTCATAAGAAAGTTTGCCGGCTCGCTTGTCGGAGGTCGGTGGTTTTCTCCTGGCACTTTGGTTTCCTTAACCAGAGCGTGAAATAATCTTTACTCGGAAGTAAACGCAAATCTCACAAATGATAGAAAAGGCACTATAGTAATAAGAGGCAGATAATTGTCGGATATTTCAACCAGAAATTCTTGTCATAAGCATATAACCTTCACTCAAATCCATAAAACTATAAAAAGTTGATAGTTTTTAGAAGAAATTTCTGGTTTCAGTAATGGCTAATGACATGTAATTTGTGCCCAAGTTATATCGAAATTTGCGCAAAATTGTCATAAATTAGCTTACACGCAGTAACTTTATTTCTATTAAAGTTAGTTGACTCTCCAATTGAATACCGAAGAGTGGTAGCAAGGTAGTGTTAAAATATTTTATATCAAAGGCCATAACTCAGACATTAGGCAACGGAACATGTTGAACTTATTTACGATTTCAATTTATACCAAAAGAGTAAATTTGGTTTAAATCAGTTTCGTTATGTAGACTGCGGGGTAGTAGGAAAGGCTTATTAATATTTTATTTGTAATAATTCGATCAAAACCCGATGGAAATATGGTAATTATCAAACCCATTCAAGGCAATACCAATAGATACCTATAGAGTAAATTTGGTTTAAATCGGTCAAGAAATGCTTGCTGAATAGCGGTAACATGACTGATAATACGAGTGCTTTTGTCAAACGACAATGTAATCTGTTGCTTTATAAATAAATGTTCGTCCCTGTTCATAAATCCTGTCATCTTTTGGGATTAAGTGAAAGTTAAACCATGAACACCTCTTTTTTATGCAATAAAAGTGTTTTTAAATGTATGAGATTGTATGACGAGAAAAGTTTTTTTAAAAATTGTTTTAGTTAAATTTACCCTTTTGTAATGTCAAAAAACTATAAACTCATGCTGTGCTCTAAATTGATATTATAAACTAGAATAATTTTTCATGTTAAATTTCCTAAAATATCTAAAAATCAAGAATTTCCAACAATGTTATTTTTATTAAGAAATGACATTTATTGTCAGCGTTCAAGCGTTATGAACGACAGTGGGCTGTCGCAAATATTACATTAACGGCGTACACTTATATTTACAATTTTTTTGAACCACTTCAGTTCAATTTCAGACGATATATCCTAAAAATCACCTTTTTAAAATGTCAGTTTACTGCCTAACTCCACATCGTCAAAAAAGAATATCCCAACGTGATGACGTCAGAAAGTACGGAACAGTCATCAGCTTTCATAGCAAATGACCGCAAAGAAGAGTAAAAGAGTCATAGAAAGAAAGATAATAGCAATTCTAAATATAAATAAAAAATATATAAGAAAAATCTTTTACATCTTACACCTATGTACTGAGACTGTAATTTTTTAAAGAATGACGGTCTTCATTCGCCTCTATATAATGATCAAGAGGATATAAATTTGATGTTACAGGAGGTCGTGGGTATAAACCAAAGCCGGGTTATACATAAGAGTTTAAGTTTCAGATACCGCTTCCTCGACTGGCAACGTCGTTCAACCCGGATGTCAGGATAATGTGGCTGGTGAGAATCTTTACGCGTGTATCTGTAGGAAAAGAAACATTGTTTGTCTGATTGACTGATTGATTGATTGATTGATACGTCCCAGCCAGGAATATCTCACTTATATCGAGACGTCATCAGTTATAAATGATGCGACAGGAAGTTTTACCTTTGCAGTGCGCTCAGGGCCCAGTTTCACAATCATTCACTCAGCTGAGTGTACACTCAACTCAAATATTCCCATTTTTCTCTCATCAATATTTTAAAACTTTAAGTTTTATGAGACAATATTTTGTTTTGTTCAACAAAATTACACAAAACAATTCAGATATAACATTAGATACTCAATTTTAACTGTGTAATGTCTTAAAAACTGACACTGAAATATTCCCAAATTTGAGTTGAGTGTACACTCAATTGAGTGAATGATTGTGAAACTGGGGCCTGGACAATATGCATACAGGAAAGGTTATATATATATATATATATATATATATATATATATATATATATATATATGCGTTATGATGCCGATCCCTCGCTGTATATGATCTCTTAGCAAAAGCAAATTACACTGTATAATCTAAACTGTAGTGGGCGTCCTAAACAGAAATGTAAAAACAAACATGTATGTTAAAAGTGACATATGTAAGTATGTAAGTTATAAGTATAATTAGGCTTAAACACCTGCAGGAACTTTTTTGGCATGAAGTTTAAGTGACACAATGCATTACTTCTACTCTGACGTTACGCACGTATTGTTATTGTTTTGATTTAAATATTTTTTTATTTTTTAATGAAATTTAATAAATTAATTAATAATTAATTTTAGCCCATCAGTGACGTTAAATACTTTTGAGGATCGTAAACACGTTTTTGAGGTCCTTTTTAAACATAATTGCGATTGTATCATCCTTTGGAATGTGCAGCGTTTGAGGGCATTTTAAACATCCTTTATAACGTGACGCAGTGCCTTTTTTTTTTAACCTTTTACGTGTTCCACCATTGTTTATTTTTACAGTTACTTTTTTACGTAAGGCACAAACTTTCAGACAATTTACTTATTCTCAACCATGTCATCATAAACCTTTTTGACGTACACAAACTTTACTTTACAACAACTACATGTATGTTTTTTTTAATTATTTATTATTATTTTGGTCCTTAATTAACTTTTGCAAGTATCATATAAAAATAAAAATAAATAAATAGATAGATAGATAGATAGATAGATAGATAGATAGATAGATAGATAGATAGATTAATAATAATAATAATAATAATAATAATAATAATAATAATAATAATAATAATAATAATTTTATGTATGTATTGTATTCTAATTTTGAAACTCTAGTCAAGATTATTTCAGTTATATCGAGGCTGTCAGTTATGGGGTGGTGAAGGAAACTTGAATGTCAAAGAGAAAACAACCGACCTTCGACATAAGCGAACTAGAATCCGATCCAGCGGGATTTGAACCTAGGCTGTGGGAGTCAGTGTTATCCGTAAGGGCGCATTTTGGACCGTTCGACCACAACGGCTCTCATTAAGCGAGACTATTTGATTGGATTAACGGTGTTTTTATGCACCAGTCATAATTCTTCCACTTATTTCAAGGCAATCAGTTCTCGAACGTTAGGAGAAAAACTTGAGTGTCCAGGGAAACCACCTATCTTTGACAAGCAAACTGACAAACTTTTTCAAACTAAAACCGATCCAGCGGGATTTGAACCTAGGCTGTGGGAGGCAGTGTTATCCGTAATGGCGCATTTTGGACCGTTCAACCACCACGGCTCTCGAAAAGTGAGACTATTTGATTGGTGTTTTACGACCAGGTCAAAATGTTTGCACTTATATCGAGGCGGTTGGTTCTAAAAGAGTGCGGGAGCAAGAGTGCTTGTTAAAAACCACCGACATTAGGCACGCAAAATGAAAATATTCTCATTCTAGGATTTGACCAAGTGGGATTTGAACCTAGACATTGTAATGCACTGTGATCTGTAAAGTCGCACTTTAGACAACGCTACCATTGAGGCCTTGCTGAAAAACGAGATCCAAAGCAGGTCTGTTTCATGTCAGTAAGTATTTGACGGTATCGGTGCATCAGTAATTGTTCTTACCTTAAGGCTTTCACATATTAAAACGCCATTGTTTAATACACCAAAACCGACTTTCTAAACAACTTTCTGGTGCTATAAAACAAAATATAGTTATTTGGAATTGAATTGATAATTATCAGGATAAAATGGTTTTTGTAATAGTTATAAAATGATCATAAAATATGGTAGGATGATCACGTACATGGAAAAAATCCGTTATTTATCAGTACGATCTTCAAACCACATCATTGTTTTAGTAAATGCTGCTATTTGACTTGGTAAGTGACCATCCTTAATACAAATCATTTATCCGTTTGAAGGCTTCGAAAATCAAATCTGTTTTAGTAAATGTAGCTATCTGTCTTGGTAAGTAACCCTTATTTCTAAAACATATGGAAAAACTAAATTGAGAGATAAGAAAGACAAAATAAAAGAAATCAGACTGAAGAATCATTGCAAAAAAAGACTTTTCAGATGTATCTAATATCTACTGAACATCTTTCACGCTGAATCACGTATAAGGAGTGGCGGTAAAGATGGACGAGACCAGAGGCCCGTTCAATACACTATGTACGCTTGCCGATGACTTCAAGCCCTTCAGGAATGACTCTATGCGCGAGCATAAGCGTGCGACCACTATCAATATTTTAAGGTTGTTCGCCATAGATTCAAGATGGCGTCCCTCGAACAAAGTTTGTAAGAAATAGCTTAAATAAATTCTGAAACCAGCATGCATTTCAATTTATATTCTTGTCCAAGGGTATGGTTTCTTTCTAGAAGGAATTTGAATGATAGGATTAGTTAAAACTTATGTACAGTTGCCCGATTTAATATATATTTTGACATTTTCAAAACAAATTTGAGAAAGAACATTGAACTATGAAAAGTCGAATATATCCAGGATAAGTTTGGATACAGCGACTTCATACTTATCAACAATATTGTGATGACGGCTATAAAACTTTTTGAGGGCCTTGTGCGAACGTAACTGTATGTAAACCGGATTTTGTGATCATGAAGCGTAACCTAGATAAACAATGTAAACTGCTGGTGCTGCTGTCGCTGAAATAACTCAAGTAAGTCATATGAAATAAGTTTTAAATCTATATAAGCAGTTGTAATTTGAAACAAAGGAACATCCAACTTTCCATTCCAGATATGCAGGGTGGCTGTATTCGCGTAAAAATAATTCATCGAACAAATGAAGGTGAAAATTGTTTCCTCATGGAAAGGTTCGAGCGAGATAATTGCCCTAAACAGTCATTAAATAAAATGTCTGTGATGCAAGTAAACTTTTTTTTTTTAAAGATTTTGAAACGTTTTGAAATTTGATCAACAACAAGTCATTAATGAACGGTACAGGGAAGAAAGGAAACATGTTCATTCCGACCCTCTGTATGGTTATTTGCAGGTAGCATTCATAACACCTGTATGACCATCTGCAAAATTTCTGTCGATTATCTACGATCTATGAAAATATTTTCCTGCTGCAAAAATGCAAATTAATGAATGAAATACCATCGACGGGATATATTTACTACCCCTGACCGCGCGGAAAAAAATCATGCAATGTTTATGGAACAGTTACGATGTGTATATAATGTTATTTATTAATTTTTTCATTTGTCATGTGGAATTTCTATTTTTCCAAATTTGAGAGCCGTTGCATTCATATTGACAATAAATCGCAAAACCCCCGTGACTCCGTGTATGAATACATATAAAATGCAAAACACGATCCGAAACTACAATATCATAGGTAAATAAACACGACTTACAAGGCAAAAAAAAAAAAAAAAAAAAAAAAAAAAAAAAAAAAAAAAAAAAAAAAAAAAAAAATTTACGATATTTTACAAGAATAGGTCATTAACATAATGTTTTTTGAGAATATAAGAGAATAATAACTGTTTGGCTTATGTTATTAATTTATTAAAGTTTTCGGTCTTAGTGTCACTGATGAGGAATGAATTTCCGAAATGTGCACATCTGGCACATCAAAATTTTACTGGTATTTGTGTTACATATAAAATAATAACAATAATTCGAATAGAAATAAAATAAATGTGTTGTTATTTATGGACTACATGTATATTTTGGTTGAAAATCATGTTCTTGGTCTAAATAAACTTGCACGTTCCTCCCGGTGTACATGTGTTATAGATGGGAAATTTGGGTCTTAAAACCAATGAACTTTTTTTTTTAATTTTCTAACGCGCGTTACGAAGTTATTTAGTTTGCTTGGAAAGTTTTTGCATGCATATTGACAATGAACATCATTTTAAAACAGTTCAATTGTCAAATAAATATATTCGAATCCAACTGTACAACTAGCAGCAGAAAGTAATGAAAATCACGTGAAAAATTTGTTTTTCGTTATATCTCAAAAACCTAGAAAATTCAAGCCACTATTTGCTAAATGGGCTACTTTTTTTTCAGGCTATTAATATTTAAGTTTATAGAATTTATTGATCAGAGTTTAATACCCCCTCCATGAACATATTTTTATTAAGCAATTATTTCTCCCTTAAAACTAGACAGATCATGTTGAAACTTAATACATAATACAAAAAACGGTATGGTGTTTCCAATAAACAAGAGCTTTATTTGTCAGAGTTTAATGGACCTCTAAAAACATATCGTTTTTTCTCAGCAATGTAAAGTCATATGAACTTGGAACTTTCTACAGATAACTAGGATCTGGTAAAGGTGTGTCAACAGTACTTTTTCACAATTCGCAAACAAAAACTATATTTATCAGAATTTAATGCCACCTCCAACAAAATATATTTTTATTAAACAATTATTTCTCCTTAACACTTGACAGATCATGATGAAACTTGGTAGGTACATAACAACAAATGATATAGTGTTTTCAAAAAAAAAAAAAAAAAAAAAAAAAAAAAAAAAAAAAAAAAAAAAAAAAAAAAAAAAAAAAAGCTATATTTACGCTCCCTCCAAAATTTATTTTTAGCAAATAGTTATTTATCCCTTAATACTTCACGCTTCACGATGAAAACAACAGGCTATTTAAATTGATATAGTGCTTTTAATAAACAGGAACTATATTAGTTGGAGATTAATGCCCCCACCCCCTCCTGACAGTTTGATTGTTGGAGATACATACATTTCCATTTTCTTGTAATTCTTTAATTCGGAGGTAAAATATGGCGGCGGTGGGAGACTTGTTCGTAAGTATGCATGTTTACCGACAATGTCTAGTTATTATCATCATCATTATTATTAGAAGTAGTAGTATTGTTATTTTTGTCGACTATGAACCCTCTCGATATAAGTGTAGTAGAGGAACGTGAAATTGAAATTTTGTATGTATGCGACATTTGCAATTATCATCCTGAAAAGGCATTTCAAATTACATGTTCTTGAAGAAGTGGAGAAAATAAACGCTAGGAAACGCGAAAAAGCACAAAAACGACAGAAGGATAGTTCTTGAGCGTTTTTGCACTATTGGCGCAGTTATCCTTTTTCATCCAGACAAAACGAAGAAGTACAAAGTAATGACCAAGAAAGTAACTGACCAAAATACAGTATTCAGTCTTTATAGGTACAAGTACACCATCCGTTTCGTCTAGAAATTCTTGTCTTCAAACCGAGAACTTAAATCATGTTCACCATTGTCATCATCGGCGATTTGCGCTTTACGGGGTGTTAAAGTGAAACGACCAATCTTTGTAATAGTAGGAGTAATATCTGGAATGTTAGTCACTCTTGCCGTGCTTGTTTCAGGTATTGGAATAATGATTTTATTTTGTTGTTTAGTTTGAAGAGGTATGACTTGAAAGTTTTGCGTTTGAATATGTTTCAGTTTTTCTGTTTTAGGTATTACAACTTTTATTGTCAAGTTTTCTGCTTTGTTATGCATTACGGTATGATCTTTGATAAAATAAAAGTTGCACATAAACATTTTACAGTGATAGCTGCGAAATTCTGCCACATCCATCTGTATAGAAACAAAGCCAATTCATTAATCCTCGGTACAAATCGCAAATGACAATATGCATGTAGTTATAATTTAAAAAATCGCAATACACATACAATAATGCTGCATATAGCCATACATTCACATCAAAACAAAGGTTCCAATTAAACATTGATAACAGAAAATTTAAAGGCCTTGGCGGTTTTTGATATTGTCGGACATAACTTAAACTTTCTATTTATATCTATGAAGTAAAAAAGTAAAAAAAAATACACTACAAGTACGGGGATGTTCCGATTCAGGTTAAATTAGAAATGTTGCAATGAGAAACGTTTTCATTTAAAGCAATAATCACATAAGTTAAATGGCATGACAAAGAAAGTACATACCCTTTTAAAGATATTGAATTAACAAACAATATCACACGGTTGATAATTTAGTCACGAGTAACGTGATCAGCAGGTCGTAAGTAAAGTAAAGCAAATATGTTTATAAACGTTGAATCGTCGAAACAACGTGATATGCCATATTTTTAAAATAAGTCCGGGACGTCTTTAGGTAGCAAAAGTTTTTAAGATATCATTTTTTGATACTGATAATGGTTGGAAATTGAAGGTATTATACTTAACTTTTCTGGGGTATTTTGTCTATTTTTCGTTTATTTTGTGAAATTGTTGAAAGTTAAATCAAGTGTTAAAAAATTAAAGATAAGTTCAAAGCGTTGAACCTTGACCAGTACATTTTTTAAAGCCCATTTAAGATATGGATTATATTAAGACCATATTAAGACCTTTGTGCCTTTAGTAGAATTTTACCTTCTTTTAATATTTCATTGTGGATATACACTCAAACCTGTCTATAAAGGCCACCCATGGGAATCAATAAAAGTGGCCTTTATGGACAGGTGGCCTTTATATACAAGTTCAAATAATATAGACAATGAGCAAATGGGAGAGAATTTTATTGGCCTTTATAAGCAGGTGGCCCTTATAGAGAGGTGGCCTTTAGGGCAGGTTTGACTGTATGTGGAATGTTTTGTGTTTTAATTGCCTTGTTTTTTTCGTGAAACCAAAGTACACTGTTTTAGGGTGATGGTTTTATTGATAATATAATCTTATAAATACGATATGTATCGATCAGATGTAAAGATTTTTAATGAGATTTTCAAGTTTTTATAATTAAATGAAATTGGTCACGTGAGACGACTGTTTTCTAGAAACTGAAAAGAACATTTTCTTAACTCAATGGTAGACAAGAAGAATTTACCACATAAAGTATATTGTTATAAAACTATATATTTGATAATAATTTGTTGATTTTGTTGTTACCTAAAAATTGATTTAATTATTGTTTTAACTAATTAAGCTTCGAATAACTTGCTCATGAGCCATTCGTTATAAAGTAAAAACCCGAGGTAGCGAAAACTTTCGTAGAGCGGTCACCCATCGCTAGCGGTCAGTCTGATGTTTTTACTATATAAACAACCTCTGTAGAGCGGCCACCTGTCTGACGCGGTCAGCGGTCACAACTGCCTGATTGGAAAATTTCCCTGTCTACAACGATCACTTAATGCCATCTTAGGTAGTGTAAGGATGCCAATGCAGGTCTTTTTGAAGCTTATTTGGTAAACTTGACATGTTAGAAATGTATTGAAAAAGATATATAAATGCATGGAAAATTAAATAACCAATAAATGTCACGTTACAAATAAGTTTGTGACATTATTAAAGTCCCTTAAATATATTCAAATGTCTATTTAAAAAACATTATATTTATATTTGATGAATTGTGTATTCATTTTATAACTGTAAAACTGTAGAAGTTATAAGGTAAATGCATATCAAGGAAGTAATTGGTCCTAGAGAATATTGACCTTCTCCTTCGAGTGACATTTGTTAATAGGTTTCACAAGCAATAATTATAATAAGTAGACTGATAACCATTTTCAGTTGGATAGAAGATGCTGATGTAATGCGTTACTATGATTTCTCCGATATACCCTTTATGTTTAGAACTTGCCTTTTTTTTAACTAGTAGAGGTTTTGGTTGATGAAAATAAGAGTCTATTATTAATGAGGTTCATAAATAAAACATACTAGTCCATTAAAAAAAAAAAAAAAAACAATCCCACCCAACCCCCACAAAAAAAAAAAAAAAAAAAAAAAAAAAAAAAAAAAAAAAAAAAAAAAAAAGGTTAAAGTAAAATCTTTGGTCAATTCAGTTTATCGCGTGAATTTCAACAAAGGAAGTGAGATCGGGTCCACCGGAAGGGTAAGCACCCCCTGTCTAGCTAGCTACATGCGTCGCTGGTGTAGGTTTGTGCTTGTTATTAACAGATAAAAAACGCTGACGTCCATGTCAAGAACGTATATATATTCAAATAATATGAGCATGCGCAAACAACATTGTGACGTATGCAAACGTCTGACATACATGGCATAGTATAAAACATGGTTATCATGTTATTAAACTTGACAATGTCTTTGGTTAAACTAGAACTGTCCATTTCACAATGCAAAGAAATAAAAAATACACAAATTTTTGCACTGAAAAGTTAAACATAACAATCCATAAATTAAAAAAAAAATTAATGTGGCCTGATATAATGTTTTAGATAAGCCGGTTCTCGAATGGTGCGCTTCGGACGCCAACTAGCAGTTGATGGCACGTCTGGAATTGCGTTTGCTTCCACTGATTTGCTTGTCTCCGGAACGAGCATAACGGGCATCGAAGGATTTACTGGCGTTCCGTAAAAGAGTTACCATTTGACGGTTCACGAGTTGTTTCACATTCTACGAAACGTTTACTCGGAGTAGACTCGTATATTTGTACATTAATCTTAGTCGGTCCCAGATGTACTCGGTTTCGACGGTAATATACGCCATCTGAACCTTGAATGGAATAAGACCTATCTTTGATTTTTTCAACGACTTTCACAGATCTCCATATATCCTTCGGAAATTTCTGAAACATTACATTTTGGCCTGCAATTAATTCCGGAAGTGCATGTGCTTTCTTATCGTAAGACCTCTTGATCGCTGTTCTCCGTCGCTTACGATTGCGATTAGTAGCATAACGCATTGATGCTTTCGAGTCATGACATAAACTTGGAAAAAACGAGTGCGTTTTTCTGCCGAGTAACATTTCGTCAGGACTTAGTTTGGTGTCTTGTTTCGAAGTATTGCGTAATTCGAGTAGTGCCTCGAACGGATCAGCTCATCTTGCAAACTTTTTAATTTGTACTTAACCGCTGCTTCTGCTTTACCATTTGATTGAGGGTGATGGGTTGACGACGTCTCGTGATCGGCGAGTAATTTGATTTCTTTCGACATATTTCATCTTTCGCACGTCGCATCATACTATCGACTGCGAAGTGTGATTTGTGTACTCGCGTTTTCATATAGTCACGCAACGATATCGGAATGACGATCGCTTCACCTTTTTCAATTTAACCTTCATTGTAACCTAAAGTGTCTCGGACGTCGAAATATTGCTGTATAGCTTTCGGCATGTCGGACCGTTTTTTAGGCCAACCGTTGAGAACGATCGATGCAAGTTGCTGCATATAATCATCGTTACTCGTTGCAGAACGGATTTCGTCTATACGTACATCCGGTATATCGATGTAAGATGTCACATTCATGATGAGAGGACGCGTGCCATTATCTTCCGAAAGACCAGCTCTGCTTAAAGCATCGGCAATAACTAAACTAGCGCCTTTAATAAACTTGAATTAAAAATTATAACAACTTTGTCGGACTAAGATATCCTGCAGTCTCCGTGCTTCATTTTCTATCTGAGTCCAGTTTCTTTCGGATGTGGTCAAGCGACTCGATGCATACTCGATGCGCTTATTATCCTGTAACAACACGGCACCAAGAGCGAATTGGCTGCTATCGACTTGCACAGTAACTGGTTTACTCGCATCGAAATAAGTCAGAATCGGTGCTGTACTGAGCTTTACCTGCATTGTATTGAATGCGTCGTTACATTCAGGAGACCATTTCCAGGTGACGGCATTCCGGGTTAATGCACGTATCGGTTCAATCAAATCGGTTAAGTCGGGCAAAAACTAAGCCATATACTGTACAAAACCGTAAAATCGTTTCACTGCCGGAACGTTCTCGGGGGCTTGCCAATTGAGTACTGCCTTTACCTTGCGATTGTCCATCATAATATCCTTCGCGCGTGACACGATGACCATGTCATATCTCGCTCAAAACTTTGAGACCAAATGGAAGACGAGCTAACCTAAATCTACCAAAAGGTGTAATTATCGTGAGTAAACTGGATTGCTCATCAAGCCTTACATGCTAGTATGCTTCCTAAACGTCCAATGTGCTAAAAATCGTAGCGTTTGTTAGCTCGGGTAATACTTCGTCCAAATGAAAATGACGATGAGCGATAATGCTCACGCATTAGTGCTTGATTAAGTGCCTGCAGATCGATACAAGGTCTTATCTTTCTGTTTCGTTTATGCACGAGGGCAATCTGGCTGACCCATTTCGTCGGCTCGGTAACTGGAACGTGAATACCACTTTGCACTAAGATATCAAGTTCATTTTTGACATCGTCCCTGATCGCGAGCGGTATTTTGTAAGGATAACGCTTTGGACTGAACATCAGGATCAACTTCAAGAGAAGCTTCGCCTAAATCACCTAGAGACATATTAACATTAGAAATATCATTATTAACAAATAAGTCAGTATTTATTGCCACTAGTCCCAATTATTGAATTGTTTTTAAACCAAGAAGACAGTTAAGTCCATTGGGTACCACAACAAAATGTACTTTCGTAGTTTCTCTAGTACGCAGGTTTATGACATCCAAGTAGGCTTCACCCAGTGGTGATAGATTAGTGTTGTTCCACATTTTCAGTTTAATGTCAGTAGTTCGAAGTTGTTTACCGACAAACTTTTCAGATATTGTGTTGACATCAGCAGCAGTGTCCAACTGAAATTTTACTTCCTTGTCATTTAAGATCATAACGTTAACGACATTAATTTAATATTTCAGACCCGTTGTAATAGCAGATAGCCAAATTCCATTATCCGAGTTCACAGTAGATTCCACAGATACTGATTGAATATTTCGACACTTTTTAAAAAAATGGTTGCGTCCTTTGCATCCATCACAAGTTTTACCATATGCCAGATGATGACCACCACACACTTCACAATCTTTAACAAAGTTTGTAGAACGTTGTGTTGAACCTTTATCTGGTTGTTTACGTGCAAATTTCCCTTGTCAGTCTTTGTTTTTGTGGTTGCTACCTTGACTTTCTTGATCCTCGTGGAACCATGGTGACCTTGACTATTGTCACGTATTTCCTTTACATGCATGGTAGATTGTTCATGGGCGCGACAAACTTTTATTGTTTTCTCTAAATTCAGTTCAGCTTCTTTTAGTAAATGTTCAAGAAGTTTTCCTTAACAACTGAAAACAATTTTGTCTCTGAACATGCGGTCATTTTCAGTATTAAAGTTGCACTGATCAGCACGCTGTCTCAGCTCAGTCAAAAAAAACGTCGAATGGCAAGTGTTCCGTCCAATCGACACTCCAGAATCGAGGTGATTCGATAACTTCGCTTGTGCGAGGGTTGCAGTAACATTGAAGTTTGTCTAATACTTTAGTCAGATCCTTTTTATCATCAGGATTTTCCCATGTAAACTGGTCAAATATTTCAATGATGTGATTGTTAGGTCCAGCGCAGTGTAATAAAACCCGATACTGAAGGCTTATCTTCTGCAAGGCTGCCCGTTGCCTCCATATACACTTCGTCTCCATCGTCGAAAGTTCTTACTGATATTACCTTCGGTAATATTTAATTGCTCCGGCACTAAAAATCACTTTCATTAATAATTTTTAGCTTTTACCGCTGCCACCATGTAGGTTTGTTCTTGTTATTAACAGATAACAAAACGCTGACGTCCATGTCAAGAACGTATATTCAAATAATATGAGCATGCGCATACAATATCATGACGTATGCAAACGTCTGACAAACATGGCATAGTATAAAACATGGTTATTAAATATCAACATCTGACATGAAAACTGTTTAGAAAAATATAACAACAGGCTTTCTAACAAAATTATTGCTTGTAAAGAGGAAAAGAAAGAAAATTTACTTAAGTCAAGTAGAAATGTAGGGATTTTTTAATCATTTTTTTATCTGTTTGAAAAGTATATGCATTGTACTGTTTTCGTTTCATTGTTTTTTATTTATTTATTTATTTATTTTTTTGGTGGCTGCTATGGTTGAAACAAATTACAAGTATTTTTTACTAGGCTCATAATACAATATTTTTGTATCAAAACAAATAATAAACTTTTTATGTTTTGTACTTACATGTACTCAATAATATGCCAAAAAAGCTTAAAAAGATTAAACCACTTCGGTAGCTCAAATGGTAGAGTGCTCGCTCCGTAAGTTAAAGGTCGTGAGTTCGAACCCCGACCGGGTCTAACCCAAGACTTGAAAGTGGGTAGTGACTGTTCTTTCGCCAAGCACTCAGCATAACGAAATGAAAGTCACGGTTCTTTCGGATGGGAACTTAAAATAATCAAGGTCCCGTGTCACGGCATGGCACAATAAAGAACCCTGCTGTATAATGCCATCAGCGCAACGCACAGGCAAAATTTCTGCACCTTCGCCTATAGCTGGCGACGTCTCGATATAAGTGAAATATTCTTGACTGGGTCGTTAAATACCATTACTCAACTCAACTCAACTCTTTAAAAGATTTAAGTTTATTGTTAAGGCTTTCAAATTTCATGTGCAATTCATCAGGAATCAATTTATTTAACCATCCCCAAAGGTCATTACCGATTAATAATTAGAATTTTTTATAGCAAACAAACTAAGGGTATCTTGCAATTAGTTTACTTAGTTGTCGTTGGTGGGGAGTGATTTTCCGAGGTGTGCACATATGGCACGTAGACGTTAGACAGGTGTTTTTGTTACAAAGTTATCATTTCAAGGAAGTATTTAAGTAAATGTAATTTTACATCCGGGCAGATGGCCAATTTCTGCAGCGCAATTGATTATGAAATTATAATATCTAAATACAATCCTTTTTAATATTTTGAACAGAGAAAATAGTCCTGAATTGCATACTCATGTTTATTGCATAGGGTTATATAAAATTTATTTTTCAAACAACTAGCAATATATTTACGTCACGCTACTTTTGTTTTTCGACCTTCAATTTTTACAATAAATTTTAAAAATCACTATCATATTTTTAAGCAATATCTTACAAATTAATTAGCATTTAGCTAAATCTTAATTATTTTGATTGGTTTTGGAAAAGACGTTTTAAAGGAATACCAATGTCTGAAAACACATTTTACATTTTTAATGTGTAATACATGCACGTTGGCCCTAAAACGTGTTAAAAATTATGGTTTTATTTTCATCTTACTGAAAAAGATTTGAAGTTAAGAAGTACCAGGTCCTTTTGGTGGTCAATTTCAAGGCATAGGTAAAACTAAATGTTATATAAAGTATCAAGTTGCTCATCAAAGATATCTCGGAAATTCAAAAACATAACTTTGAAAACATTTCATTTGTCACAACTATTTTTATTTAGTAATTTTATAACAACAATAAAAAAAGACTTTTACAAAAACTTAAAAAAATCCATAACATTCCACACAAAGTTTAATATAAACACTTAAATACTAATATTTAGCTATCGCCACTTAAGGTGTCAGAAACAACACTACCATGTTTCAAAGTGCTTGATTGATGATCTTAAAATATAAATGCCGGTTAGAAAAAGGAAATCATTGATAAACGTATATGAATATTAATCAAGTAAGCTCTTGTAAGTGACTCAAAGTCGACGGTCAGGCAAACACAAGAATTATATTCTAGACTTGTTGAATCTGCAACAGCGGCTAGTTCTTATTTAATACGGTTTACAAAGCAATTATGTCGTGTAGTTTCAACTTTTACATTACTTAAAAGTAAATGATGATTTCAAGTTACATTTTAATCTGGTATTGTTCGTGCATTTATCTTTTAGTCTCAATTTTTCACGTCCGTCCAGTAGTTACACCTTTTGTTAAATAGTCATTTTTATGACACAAAGTCGCAATTCCATTAAAGTATAATTACACGATTACTTACATTAGTAAATATCATATTCAACCATGTGAATACCAACATCAGAAATAAATACAATATCAATATTCATTTTTAATGAAACAAGATAAATTAAAATGTTGTCATGGATCATTAAATGGCGCCACTAAGTATCTTTTAAATTGGAACTAATCAACTACAAATATACCAGCCCATGACCAAACCACAATACCTAAAGCAAAGTAAAAACTTTGAAAAATGACTTATTTAGATACACAAGAGAACTTTCATCAATGAAGTAAGGTTGGGCGTTCATGAACGGTACCTTGTCTCTCTAGCTTCATCATTAAAGTGCAAATTTCAGAATAAAAAGACGCCAAACTATGAGACGTCAAATATATACTAAATATAATTTGAAACTAAATGATTCTTTAATGTATACATATACATAATATATAAAAATGAGGTCATGGAGAAATTTAATGGCGCCACTTTTAGTATATGTTGTTGTCATGGAGAAAAAAATTGCGCTATTATGTGTACATTAAAAATTGTAACAGAGAGAAAAATATAGTATTTTTATATACTAGTATACAAACTACTTGCCATGAGATATATATGATTTATATTTAATTATACAATTTTAAAATATTGCTCACCATTTTCTCTTTTTATCGTGAGAAGGAGGAATGTCATGATGTGTCACATGTGCACATTTCGGAAAATCATTCATCATCAGTGACACTTGAGGCTGAAAAGGTTGAGAGATAAAACATGAACCAAACAATTGAGAATCAATAAATCCAAAGCTCCAAAATTATATTAATTAAAATCCAGCTAAGGAATGCGTTGCATAAAAAAAAAACAAACCTTAGTTTTCAACAAGTTTAGAAAATTAAGACGATTGAAAATTTAGTACAAATAATATACACATGTATAAATTAATAATACAAGACAGACCAAGATATATATCGCAATAGCTTATTTTTCAGATTCGGAAATATAAAAATGATAGGATAATACTAGTACTCGAACATTAGGAGCTGCAAAATAAAAACATTTGAATACCAACCGCAAAATATTTAATATTTAAGAAACTAAGATACTAGAAAATATCTTCATTCAAAATAAAAAGAATCGAATTAAAGAATAAGCAAACTTTTGCTCCAAAACAAAAATTTACAATGTATACAGTATTTTTTAAAATTTAAAAAAAAAAAAAACAATCTCTCTCCCCCAAATCAATTAATGCAAAGGCAAAATATAAACCTAATATGGCAATTAATGAACATAAAAATGCGAAATAATACAATACAAGTAAAGGATAGACCATAAAAATGGATTCCCCGTGTCACGACAGGCATGACACGCTTAAGAATCATCTCTTTACATTGTCCTAAGCGCACTGAAAATGTATAAATTTTTGCAACTTTATCTAAAGCTGATGACGTATTAATAAATGTGAAAAAGCAATGACTGGGACGTAAAACTCCATTAAAATCGATCATACTACTACTTAACTTCCAACAAATGATCCACTGGGTTATGAAGCATATTTATATAAAAAAAATCAAACAGGTGTATTTAGTTCTACTAAATTTAAGAATTCAACAATTCCTATGTATTTTTTTAAAAATAATTATAAGTTAAAGTTACTTTATGATAAGGCAATGCGTTTTCAACTACAAATATTTGGACAGAAAATGTATCAATCACATCAATGCGTTTCCAACTACAAATATTTGGACAGAAAATGTATCAATCAAAACAATGCGTTTTCAACTACAAATATTTTGACAGAAAATGTATCAATCAAAACAATGCGTTTCCAACTACAAAAAATTTGACAGAAAATGTATCAATCAAAGCAATGCGTTTTCTATTACAATTATTTTGTCAGAAAAAAAAAAACAATTTTCTGAGTTTTTGTCTTGTAACCTTGGCTTCATTCAATGTTTTAAGTATGTAATACAGGCGAGAGAGAGAGAGAGAGAGAGAGAGAGAGAGAGAGAGAGAGAGAGAGAGAGAGAGAAATTTTGACTTTCAAAACAGCAAACCAACGTCATTTCATTGACGCAGTATAAAACCACGATGACTAGGTTTTTTAATAATGACAGAATGATTCATTATCAACTAACATGACTTTGTTTTCTTCCTTTGTTTTGCTTTGTAATGATTGGAAGTTAAATTTAATTAACAACGGCTGGTTTATACAACTTTAAGTTGGTGTGGCACATCATGGAATACGTTTTATGGTATTCAACAAACCTGTCCTTTTTAGCATAATTTACAAATATAAAAATCACACACACACACACACACACACACACACACACACACACACACACACACACAGGCTTCCAGAGGCATTTTGATCTATAGGTGGGCTGGATCTGGCCATCGAGACCCTTTCAGTGACTAGGGCATTTTATTTCTGGAAATAAAGAAATATTGCAAAACTTTAAATAATGGTTCATTTTTTATTGAAAAAGAAGGTTGAATTTATAATATATGAGTTTTATGCGAAATTTGAATTTATTTGCGATCAAAATTGGAAATCTGCCATAAATCTACTTTCTATATAGTTATATAAAATTTGAACTAAATATGACAGTAAACAATAAAATAATGACTAATTACCTTTTTTCTATTCATAATACATAGATCATTTCTCCTTATATTTCATAAAGCCACACTTTGAAACATCTTCAATCTTTATTAAACTAAGAACTTTCTACAGTGCATTTGGTTCAAGTTGGCCCAGTGGTTTTAAGGGAGAGATTTCTGAGTTTAGACACCCATGTAAATCCTTTTTATAGCTGCTATGATCAATCTTGTCATGTTATAAGTGCAGCTTGCTGCAGCTGTCATTGGGGTTTAGTTTACAGTTTATGCTAAAAATTCAAATTTAAATAATGTTTCTAAAGCATTTATTCCAAATAACTCGCACTTTGCAGGCTGACTTAAAAAAAAAAAAAAAAAAAAAAAACCTTTAGAATCACACTGAAACCTACAGTTAAACTAACAATCAAGTCAAACAACCTATATATGTAAAAGAAAGAAATAGGGGGATGAAACCAATGCTAAGGTTGAGTTAATTAACATCAAAATCAATACTTCATAAACACATTCTGATGTCACTACCATGGTAACATGAACAGGTGTTTGTAATTAAAAACCATTACAGATATTTACTTATGATAAATCATAAGAAAAAGTGCGTTGAAAAAACAGTTTATCTACAACACGTGTAATAACTTAGAACTTTAAAAACATTTACATGAAAAATAACCCACACTCTGCAGGCCAGCATTTAAAAAAAATAATAAAAAATGTTCTTCAAAATTACAATCGATCCTACAGTAATATTTACAATCAAGTTATACAACCTTTATATTCTAGAAGAAAGAAATACGGGGATGATACCCGGGTAAGTTTATTACCATTAAAATCAATATTTCATAAACATACAGGATTATGATGGCATCACCATGGAAACATGAACAGGTGGTTTGTAATGAAATACCATTACAGGTATTTATAGGATGTGAGGTTTGGAAAAGATGAAAATCATGAGGCAGCCATTAAGGACAAGAATAAACGTAACTATCTACAGAAATCATTGGTCAAATGTGCCTGGAACCTTCGGAAAGAAATCAATAAAGAGCAAGCTAAAAATAGCATCATAACTTGTTAATCAAATAGTTTTGAATGTTTCACTAGGGATTGGGGCTTTGAGAATTTAAGAAACTATAAGAAACAAGACACATAATTACACAATTTTTTTTAACTTGATCTATTCAAAAAATTGTAATGGCTGCTATTTGTTTATGATTGTAATGGAAACCATATTTGACACCATGCAAGTTGTTCTGTAATTTGGTTAACTCAATTCATGGACCTTCATATTTAATTTGATTCAAATTGTCCAAATGTTTTCAGATGAGACTTTTTAATATTACCAAATCATGAACATTTTGATATGCCAAAAATTCAAATTATCTGAAACAGACAAATGGTAGAGTTTAGTTGTTAAGTAACTGTGTCTTATGCAACAGTCTAAATTCTCTCACTAACATCAAAACAGTCAGTTCTAAAATGGTGCAGAAATATGGAGTTCCAGGATTAAACTACCTCTCTTTATCAAGCAAACTGACAAACTTTCTCACTAAGATCTGCCAAAGTAAAATTCAAATCTATGTAGTGAGATGCACTGTGATTTTTAAGCAAATGCTTTGGATCACAACAAATGGTAGAAGAAAAAAAACGTTTTATAGAAAAAAATTTAAAACTATTCAGTAGAATAAAAATTAAGCTGAGACAGGTGAATTTAGTTATTTAAATTCTATTAAGAATATATATCCTGTTAAAACAACCATCCTGAACAATCCAACTGTTAATTAACAATTGTTTTGATCAACGAAGGAGCGATCTTAAACACATAAACAAACTTATTTACAGTGAAACTTCAATAGTTCAAAGTACATTGACTTTAGATTTAGCCTTCAGGATTCAACATTTTTTTAAAGAAATAAGAGTATAAACAAACTTATTTACAGTGAAACTTCAACAGTTCAAAGTACATTGACATTGATTTTAGCCTTCAGGATTCAACATTTTTTAAAGAAATAAGAGTACCCTAAGAAAACTAGCATTATTTACTAAGCAAAATGACTGAAAAAATATTTTCAAGTCAAAATGTTTTCATTTATACTGAGGCAGTCAGCTTAGGTATGGTAGAGGTACCTAGGGGTGCTCCGCCAAAAAGAGCTTCTTCTGTCAACAATTGAACATTGCAACATATGAATCACAGTGTTAAGATGATTTTTTCAGATTTAGAGCATTTCACAAATGCTCCACTACATGTGTATTAGACCTGATGCCATCTGTATAAAAAAGAAATGACTGGGTTGTTAAAAAAATTGAAATGAAAAAGTAGCAAAACAAAATAAACAAAGTAAAGAAGATAATAAAAAGAGCCAAAGTGAAAAGACAAAAGTAACACATAATGATACCACTCATTATGAATCTCACAATTTTGGATCAGAACTTGAGGTAATGCCAGTGGATTGATCATGACACATTCTTTTTCCATTCCCCCTCCATCAGTGTTTCCGATAAAGCTACAATATTACAATATTCTAAAACAACATTTATAGCTTATAGTGCACATCTGGCACATCAAAATTTAACTGGTATTTGTTTTATATTTACATCTTTGTCAAATACAGACCATTTCTTATAATTTGATGATTTTCATATACCATAGGAATTCATATACACGTATATATATATATATATATATATATATATATATATATATATATATATATATTCACTTTTTAATGAAATAAACTTCTGTAATTGTAATGATATATGAAGGGTAATATGGACAGTCCTAGCATACAATGCAAACAGGAAAATTGGAACTACGGTATTTCATTTGTTTGTTTCCCTTTCGATGAAAGCGGGGACAAAAATATTGAACGGTTAACCTTTAAATGGCTGGAAAACGATTTTCTATTTATAATCACAGTGACCTTTACCTTTGGGCTAGTGTCCCAAAAATCTATCCCAAGCGAGCTCTTGTGATAAGCTACCTCAGTGCCAAGTTTTATTGAAAAATCTTGAACGGTTAAGCTTTAAATGCCTTGAAAACTATTTTTTATTTATAGTCAGTGACCGTGACTTTTGGCCTAGTGACCCAAAAATAAATCCCTAGCAAACTCTTGTCATAAGCTACCTCTGTGCTAAGTTTCATTAAAAATCTTGAACGGTTAACCTTTAAATGACTGGAAACCGATTTTCTATTTATAGTCACAGTGACCTTGAACTTTGGTCTGAGTAAGTGATCCGAAAATCAATCACAAGCGAGCTTTTGTCATAAACTACCTCTATGCCAAATTTCATTTAAAACCTTTAATTGTAACTGATGTTATTGCATGGAAACCAAACGTGATGGATGGACAAACTACTCTTAATGTTCCCACCCTTTTTGGTGAAAAACACTATAACTTGAAGATTGAAGATGGTAAAAATTTTCTTTTTACTTGGTGCTTACATTATGCAACAGTTGAATAATTCAGCATCAGCATCTTGAAGTAAAGTATTCTCAATGATATTTTTATTGTGTGCGTGTGTGTGAGTGAAAAATAAATAACATAAAAATTACAATTCAACTAAACAGAGCAATATTTTGGCTAACACTGACTTACTAAGAATATTCAAATATCACATTGTATTTGATATTTAGTAAAACCTCCATATATTACCATGCTAATTTGACTTATTTTGGCACCAAACAGTTGTCTGTATTTTTAGCAATGTATTAGCAATTTTTCGGCTATTTGAATTTTAGCAAGTCTTATAATCTATAAGGATTGATCTATGAACAAGTTTGTATTAATGTGAGAAGTGTAAAGTGAGAATGTTTAATGATTTGCCTTGTACAACTCCTACATAGTATCTCAGATAGTCAATATGCTATAGAAATGCATACCAATTTCTCAGTCAAAGTCTCCTGTCTGGTAAACATCTCAATACTTTGTCTTCCAAATATTAATAACCCGACAAACAACTGATTTCTTTTCTTTTCAAAATTTCAAAGTCTTAAACAGTCAAAGTGGTTCGTCTTAATGGTATTTTGTGATAACTGAAGAAATCCTTATGTAAAGAAAAATTCAAAATACTGTGCAGAAAATAAGTGAATACTTGTCAAAGGGCAATATAAGGAGGTTTTTTTTACTGCACTTATAAATGATGACTAGTATCATACACATATCAAAAACAACAACCACAAAAATACTAACTAGTATGTACAATGTAGAACAGAGATCTTAGGTTTACAAGAACAAGAATATATATATATATATATATATATATATATATATATATATATATATATATATATATATATATATATTTATATATATATATATATATATTTATTTATTTATATATATATATATATGTATATATATGATTTGAAACAACAATTTGTAAAATTAACCTACCAACTTACATTAAATAAAGCTCATCTCTTTCGCTGTTACTGCTTTGAACCAATTTCATGACACTATGATAGTGATTTTTTAGAATTAATTACTCTAGAAGTGGGATTGACAGATGGACGGACAGACATGGAGCAAAATATTGACTTTACAGTGGCTGAAAAAAATGAATGATTAGGTAAGAAATTAAGATGTTAAGATTATGTTTCACAACCAGAAAGTGGTGAATACCACCACATAGCTTGCATGTATACATGTATATATATTTTAGTTACCCTTATCAAAGAAAAACTTAACAATGGACATTGATGCAAACTGCCAGTGGTATGCTAATTGGTATGTCAATTGCTATTTGGCACTTTGTGCAGGTGAGCTAAAAATATGGTGCATTTCATAAAGCAAAACAAAGCAATATTTCATTTGCTTTAAGCAAAATTTATAACAAACTCATAGAGCTTTCAGACACTAATAAACTAAAAAAAATAACCCATTTTAATTTGACATGCACAATAATGAAATAATGTAATTTTCAGTCTAAATCTCTTGTTATACAAGATATATTTAATAAACTATTATGCTTTGAGTTTAATCTTATACAACTTTAATTTAAATCCAAGTAATTCTGTTAAGACAGCTGAAAATGCAGATAAAACCACAACTTTTGTAACATTGTATATGACAGGATTTGCTGAAACTCCGGATATCTTAAAGGGACTTTCAAGTTCCTGAAAATAAACAATTATAAATTGTCAATGAAAAAATACATCAAATATCATACAGTATTAATCAATATAAATATACACAATTGAAATTTACAAATGAGCAACATCTTTGTAGGGGTTTAAAATTACCTTACTCATTCTATTTAAAAAAGGATTTTGGTTGAATTTTTTCCCCTTTATTTTTGTGATACAATGTATATTATGACGAAAACTGTAACCTAATGTTACTTTATTCAATGGGACTCTTGAACAAAATGCATGAAATGAGTTGAGTGGATTAATGGTGTGTTACGCCCCAGTCAAGATTCTTCACTATTTTAATGCAGTCAGTTCTGGGATGGTGGAGGAAACCAAAGTGCCTGGAAAAAACCACAGACCTTCGGCAAGCAAACTGACAAACTTTCTCACTCTAGGATCTGTCCCTAATGGGATTCAAACCCAGGCAGTGAGAGGTGCTGTGATCTGAAAATGCTTCCTTTAGACCACTTAGCCACAGAGGCCCCCTACATGAAATGATCTTCATTTTAAGGAACCCTGCAAGATTAAGAGCACAAATGCCCCCCCCCCCCCAAAAAAAAAAAAAAAAAAAAAAAAAAAAAAAAAAAAAAAAAAAAAAAAAAAAAAAAAAACAACTAAATATCATATGTTATAAGCTATAACTTATCTTAAATATGACAAATATGATATCTCAAATATCTCAAACTTTTATAAAATTTGTGCCATATTTAAATTCTGGAATATTTCTATAATTTAGGAATGATTGTGAACTGGACTCTACTATGTATTTCAGACTTGGCCCAAGCAAACAAACGTTTCATAAGGACTCACCTTCAGTAGGTCTTCAGCTAGTTTCAGGACATTATTGGCAACCATTAATTCTTCCTTCTTGTGAGGCTTTTGTTCCATTTGCAGGTACAGATTTATTTGTTCTGTGATTAGTACTGAAAGGTTACGGTACTTTTTGTTGATTTTCAGTCCAAGTGTCATGAACCTTAGCAAATATACACCTAAAGCCATACACCAAACACATAACTCCCAATTGCACAAAAAGTCCAGAAATGTGTCTGCATCTTTGAGTAACTGGAATTTAAATCATAATCTATTATAAATGAAAAATGTAGTTGTCTTATACTGCTTTTAGATGGATATCAGAGAGAGAGAGAGAGAGAGAGAGAAAGAGAGAGAGAGATAGCGAGAGAGCTTTCAAAGCTCAGCCCTTATTATTTTCATGCTGAGAGAGAGAGAGAGCTTTAGCTTTCAATGCTCAGCCCTTATTATTTTCATGCTGAGAGAGAGAGAGAGAGAGAGAGAGAGAGAGAGAGAGAGGATTGTCTACATAAAATTGTGTCTACATCCAAATCAAGAAACGTAATGCAAGTTGCCTAATTTGATAAATATATAACACAAGTACCTGTTATTTTTTGATGTGACATTTGTGCACATTTCGGAAAATCATTCCTCATCAGTGACACTAAGGGCCGAAAAGTTTGATAGATAAAAAACTATAAGCAAATTATTTATTGTAATTTAAGTGGGTATGATACGAATACTCATATTATATTACTTTACTCTTGCTCATTGTTCCTAGACATTAATAACTTCCTTACTTTTTTAATAACTGCTTACTTTTATCTGCAGCAATACAGAAAAGTCATGAAAGATGAGGGTCTCCATTACAAAATAAGGCTGATGATTACCCTTTTTTTCTTTCCATTTTTTCCAAACTCTTTAAATGCAAATGACATTGATAAAATAAAAAATATGTGCTGCTAGAAGAAAAATATGGAGATAATCAATAACAATTACACAGATATGGGAAAAGAATGAGGTAAAAAAATAAAAAATAAAAAAAAATTCTTAAGTTAAGGCAAAAATTGGATGAAGAGGATTTAATGCTGGTTTTGGTACCAACACAAAAATGAGCTGTATTTTCTCTATTTTTCTAGAAATGAATAGCTTCAAATACGCTGATGATCGAAGCTTTAAACAATAACTGGCACACTCCATTTTAATGTGCAAAAGACATCACAGATTTTTAATGAAACTCAATTTATGAAATAAACTGAGATTTTGACAACACAATAGTCAGAGTTTCATTTTTTGCCTTGGAAGAATCAAATGTAAATTTTTATATCTTCTAAAACGTGCATTCCCGCATGACTTTTTTTTTTTTGATGCCAGGTGGTTGAATTTTATTAATTCAGTATCCAAAGGTTCATTAGCATAACCTTTATTTGTTGATGCCTGGTGGTTGAATTTTTTTAATATCCAATGATTCATTACCTCCTTAATTCAATTTCTCGATGCCAGGTGGAAACAGATTTTAATATCTTAACCAAAAGACCCCACAGTGTCTTTTCTCCTATGACTTTCATCTTTCAATGACAGGTGTCAGAATAGTCCAAATCTGGGCTTACGAGTATCCGAAATTTAACCTTAGAGTATAAGGACTAGTTGAACTTAATTACACTACCCAAGATACCGAATTATATAACCCAAGACACCGAGTTACACTACCCAAGATACCGAATTATACAACCCAAGGTCATAAAAAAGATAAAACATTTCCAACACCATCTGGGTGAAGTTATCATCTACCAAGAGTCTCTGGATCCATGTGTCTGAATGCTTACTCATTTTATTATATATCATATATCACTTATATTAAGGCAATGAATACAAAAAGTTTGAATAGGCCAAAGTGGTTGAGGAAATAGCCTCAAAGTCTGCCACTGTAGTCAGTGGTTTAAAATTCCTAAAAATAAATGTAGGTTTCCTTTGAGAAAACATTTTTCCAATTTGACCCCTCAATACTTCAAAAGCCAACAGTGACACACATCCAAATAGTGTCAGTTGAATCAAGTTGTCATAAACTGTTCTGCCAATTAAAAAAGTCAGATTTTGTCACATCATCTTTGCAATGAATTTTAAAATCCTGAGTGTATAAAAAAGTCAAAATCTTTCAAATCTGGAAGGTAGCTATAAAAGGTAGTCTTAAACAGCCATTCATTGCTGAAGTGAGGTAAACAACTTTCCACCAAGCAACCAACCAATAAAAAATTTGAATTATTGTGTTTGATGAAAAATGTCTCTGTAAAAAGTCTTATCAAATTTTATTACATTTATTTGTGACTGTTGTGAATGTTCTTTTCAAAATTTTAACTTGCAATCAACTTTATTTGAAAATGAAAGTGAAATACATTGCATAAAAATGTAATGCAATCATATAACTAATTTTAAAATTACTAAACCTTTTGCTGGATACAAAAAATCAAAGTAATGAAATTACTGAAATTCGCAAAAGACAAGTGATTGAATTTTGCACCCTGACCATCTGGGAATACCACTGTTCCATCATCCAAGAACTGACCATCTGGGAATACCAGTGTTCCACAATCCAAGAACTGACCATCTGGGAATACCAGTGTTCCATCATCCAAGAACTGACCATATGAAAATACCAGTGTTCCACAATCCAAGAACTGACCATCTGGGAATACCAGTGTTCCACCATCCAAGAACTGACCATCTGGGAATACCAGTGTTCCACCATCCAAGAACTGACCATGTGGAAATACCAGTGTTCCACAATCCAAGAACTGACCATCTGGGAATACCAGTGTTCCACCATCCCAGAACTGACCATCTGGGAATACCAGTGTTCCACCATCCCACAACCGGCCACCTGGGAATACCAGTGTTCCACAATCCAAGATCTAACCATCTGGGATTACCAGTGTTCCAGGTGTGTCAGTGAAGAAAGGTATGGCGTGTTTTGTGCCTCTATGGCATACATGTTTGAATCAAGCCTGCAATCCTCTTTTATACTATTTGTACACATTAACTACAGAGCAATTTATGTCATGAAATGGTCATAATCCTAAAAGACTTGTATAGGTGTTGAGTTAACTAAGGTCACTAAGGTTATTCATTATGCACCTGAATGCCTACATTGGCCATCAACCTGACAAATAAACTTTACCTTCAAAATTTAATGAAAATATGATTTTAATAAACATATTGGGTATCGCTAACTTAAAGTTAAATTATTTCCAATATCATCAGAATCTATCAAACAATTTTTGGTAAGTTTTAATGCCTTTTACACAATGAAACTTGATAACTCAAACTTTGATATCCTAATACCACAGATAACAAAAACTGTTTATTTTGTCCTGACCAGTTTTCTACATGAACAATATTAGGACAACTTCTATGATTGGAATCATAACTCGAACAACCCAGTAAGTTAATGACACCACCAAAGTTTCTGTGAACCTAGAGATAGCAAAGTTCTACTAAATATTCTAAGCATGGTGATAGTGAGGTCAAATTAGTTTTTTTTAAAAAAGTATTATTCAAACTTATTTAAAGCCCCATATAGATATGGAACCTTGGTTGCCAAGTGGTCTAAAGCACACATTTATAGAGGCACCGACCACTTAGGTTTAAATCACGCTCCGGGCAGACTGTGGTGAGAGAAAGATTGTCAGTTCAACTGCTGAAGGATACTTTGGTTCTCCAGTTCCCTACACCATCTCAGATTTGACAGCTTTGAAAAAAGTGAAAAAAAATTTAGTCAGTTTCATAAACCATTTCAGATATAACTGCTTTGATAAAAGTTGAAGAATTCTGGTTAGTTTTCTACACCATCCCAGGTCTGACTGCTTTGATAAAAGTGAAAGAATTTAGGTCAGTTTCGTACACCGTACGAGATCCGACTGCTTTGATAAAAGTGAAACAATTTTGGCTTGGATTTATAAATGCTTTTTTTTTTAAAAATAAGTATTATTCAAACTTATTTAAAGCCCCATATAAATATGGAACCTTGGTTGCTAAGTGGTCTAAAGCATGCACTTATATAGGCACCGACCACTTAGGTTTAAATCACGCTCCGGACAGACTGTGGTGACAGAAAGATTGTCAGTTCAACTGCTGAAGGATACTTTGGTACTCCAGTTACCTACGCCATCTCAGATTCGACAGCTTTGAAAAAAGTGAAAAGAAAATTTAGTCAGTTTAAAAAACCATTTAAGATATAACTGCTTTGATAACAGTTAAAGAATTTTGGTTAGTTTTCTACACCATCCCAGGTCTGACTGCTTTGCTAAAAGCGAAAGAATATAGGTCAGTTTCGTACACCGTACAAGATTCGACCGCATTGATAAAAGTGAAGCAATTTTGGCTGGGATATATAAATGCTCAACACCCAAAAACATACTAGAAAGTAATCAATTATCATGTCAAGGCTGTCTCTACTTCTAAATGAATTTGTTACTAATTTTACCTTCTGAACAAACATTAGAATTGTTAACATTCACAATTACAATGTTAAGTTATCATTTCATTAGAATCTGTCTTTATTTATTAATTGATAAAATACTTTTTGTTGTTAAGAAATTCAACAGAAATATTGAAAGCCACAATAAAATGATAAGTAGTTATGTTAAGGCTTGTCTTTCATTCCAATGGCAATGATAATAATCACTTTACTCTTAGCAATGAGAAATATTGTCACCCACAATATAATGGTAAGTATCCATGGTAAGATTTACCTCTACTTCTACGTGAATATAATTTTCTATGCAAACAAACTGTACGAAAAAATATTTACACACACAATCAAATTGGCAAGTAAATATGCCTCGCCTCATTCATTGAAAACATACTTCGTGAATATAATTTTCTATGCAAACAAACTGTACGAAAAAATATTTACACACACAATCAAATTGGCAAGTACGTATGCCTCCCCTCATTCATTGAAAACATACTTCGTGAATATAATTTTCTATGCAAACAAACTGTACGAAAAAAATATTTACAGCCACAATCAAATTGGCAAGTACGTATGCCTTCCCTCATTCATTGAAAACATACTTCGTGAATATAATTTTCTATGCAAACAAACTGTACGAAAAAAATATTTAAACACACAATCAAATTGGCAAGTAAGTATGCCTCCCCTCATTCATTGAAAACATACTTCGTGAATATAATTTTCAATGCAAACAAACTGTACGAAAAAATATTTACACACACAATCAAATTGGCAAGTAAGTATGCCTCCCCTCATTCATTGAAAACATACTTCGTGAATATAATTTTCCAAGCAAACAGACTGTATGAAAAAATATTTACACCCACAATCAAATTGGCAAGTAAATATGCCTCCCCTCATTCATTGAAAACATACTAACTTTTGTTCAGAAATATTGACACCAAGAAATCTTGTAGTCAAGACTTGTCTCTACTTCCTTATAAGCATGGTACTTATTTCTCTTCTTTAACAAGCATATCAGAAACATTGACACCCACAATCACACAGGAAAGAAATCACTAACACTTGTCTTTTTTCTTTATCAATTTAACATTATTTTTAACACACACACACACACACACACACACACACACACACACATATATATATATATTTAAAGACGCCCACAACCACAAGGGCAGGAATGATCACGTTAAGACCTTCTACTATTTCTATTACCATTGCTCTGATGCTAATAATAAAACAGACGTACCAGTCCTTGTCCATACCACAATCCTTAATACAAAGTAAAAACTTTGCAAACTGGCAAAATATGTTATACGCGTGAACTTCCATCAAGGAAGTGAGGCCGGGTGATCTTTGTTAATTTCAGAAAATACTGACACACACAGCCATGCACAAAGAATATAATAAAAAACCTAGTTCTATTTCTTTATTAATATTATACTAACTTTTCTCCCTAAGCAAACTAAAATAAAAACACACTCACTTCAACAAGGGTAAACAATCATTTTAAAACTGCATCTACTTTTTCATTGCTTAAGTTCTTATTCAGATCTCCATAAAAAAGTTTTGAAGAACACTAAATTTCAAAATTACACTAGAAAGTAAATCGAATCTACTTTCAATTTTTGGTTTATATAAATAACTATTTTTTTTTAAATAAACATAACCGAAATATTTACGCTAAAAATCAAATTAGCAAGTATGGGTCTGCTTCTCCTTAAAATGAAACTCAGACTAATTTTTTAATAACAAACAAATATGACCCCAACAAACAACACTTGCAAGTAACCATATTATACTAACTTTCACAAAAACAAATAATATCGACATTTACAATCACACTTGCAAGTAACAAAAACAAAACCCGTTTCTCCTTCTCATGGCAATGACACGAACCTCCTCATTGACAAAATTGATACCCACAACCTTACTGTCAAGTAACCATGCAAAGACCTGCCTCTTATTCACATGACACTTACACAAACTTTCTCAAAAACAAACAAATATTGACACCCACAATCACACTGGCGAGAAACTAAAGTAGCACTTCCTTTCCTATTCTCATGACAATGATACTAATTTTTTTCCCTGAAATATTGACACACAAAGAAATCAGTATAGCAAGTTTGCTATGTTAAAGCCTGTATATCATTCTTATGGAATAAAACTAACATTTCTCCTAAATGAAAAATATGGACAAAACAGCTAATTAATGACTAAACATCATTTTAAAAACCTTTTCTCTATTTCTTCACTGCTACGATACTTGTTTTTCTCCCTAATAAAACTTTATAAAAATAATGACAGTCACATTAAGTAGATCTGCCTCTACCCCCCTCATTGCTCAGAAAATAATTCATTCTGAACAACTTTCCAAAACAACTGACTCCAAGAAACACACTGGCAAAATCAAAATCATTTCTGCCTTTATTCCTTCACTGCACTGAAACAAACTTTTCTCACTTTCAGTCAATGACAGCTGTCTTTAAAGGAATATTTTCAAACCAGACAAGAAATAGTCTTATCAGCTCAAGAAAATAACCGTTACTTTGTACAAAATTTCAGTTTTTTAACACAATTAACAAACATTTGAAAAGCATTATGATAGCTATGATGTTTTTCATTTAACATGATTTTTTTCATTTACGTTACAACAATCAGACGATTTTACTATAATCTTTATGGATTGTTTACATGAAATTGATCCACTTAAGTCTTCCTTTCTGTCTGAAGCACTGTGATGAACTGTCCCCAGTTTTACAATCATTCACTCACATGAGTGTTCACATAACTCAAATATTCCCAATCTTTTTCTCTTATCAATATTTCAAAAACTTTACGTTTTATTAAACAATGTTTTTGTTTTGTTCAACAAACTTACACTAAACAATTTAAATAAAACATCAGATATTCAATTTTAACCGTGTAATGTCTTTAAATTGGCACTGAAATATTCCAGAATTTGAGTCAAGTGTACATTCATTGAGTGAATGATTGTGAAACTAGTCTTGTTAACATTAACATCAGATACTATCTTTCAGCTTTAGAGTAAAATTTTGAGAAATCAACAGTATTACACAGTCACTGTGTTAGGTTTTTTTTTAAATTTTTAACCTGAACAAGCCTTATTGAATACTTACACCAACAATCACATTGGAAGGGTATGTCTCTAATTCTCTATTGCTAGGATACTAATCTTTTTTCCAAAACAGTGAAAATACAAACACCCAGAATTATATCAGCAGGGATTTCCTCAAATTCTCTGTTGTTAGGATACAAGTCTTTCTCCTTAACAAACAAACGAACAACAAAAATACTAACACCCACAATCATATCAACAGGGTTTACCTCCATTTCTCCATTGCTAGGATACAAATCTTTCTGCTAAACAAACATCAAAAATACTCACACCCACAATTGTATCGGCAAAGTACGCATCTAATTATATATAATCAGATGCTATAATACAAATCTTTCTTCTTAACAAACACTAAAATTACTGACACCCACTTATATATTAGCAGGTTTTGCCTCTAACTTATAATATCTATTTCCAGGATACAAATTTTCTCCTTAAAAAAAACCACAGAAATACTGACACAAACAATCACATTTACAGGAAATTATGACAGCCAAAATTATATCAGCATGGTATGCTTATAATTAGCTACTGATAGGATACAAATCTTTCTTCTAAATAAACATAAAAAATACTGACATCCAGAATCATATCTGCAGTTTTTGCCTCTAATTGACCATTGCCAGGATAAAAATCTTTCTTCCAAACAAAGACAAAAATAATGACACCCACGATCACACTTACAGGGTTTGCATCTTGCAATCTATTGCTAGGATCCAAATTTTTTACTGCATAACAAACATAAAAAATACTGACACCCATAATCTTTGGTAGGATACAAATTGTTTTCCTAAACAAACACTAAAAACACTGACACCCTTATATCGGCAGGGTTTGCCTCTAATAATATCGATTTTCAGGATTTTTTTCTCTTAAAAAACTAGACATCATGAAACAAACAATCACATTTGCAGAGAATCATGACACCCACATATCAGCAGGGTATGCTTCTTCTTCTCTGTTGCTACGATACAAATCTTTCTCCAAAGTAAACTCCGTAAAAACTGACACCCACAATCATATCGGCAGGGTTTGTCTCTAAATATTTATTGCTAGGAACCAAATTACCTGTTTTTTTTTTTTTTTTAAATTTTTTCATTAAATAGATGCTTCTTTACAGACTTACTGACAACAACAATTCATATGACAAGTTATCGTCTTAAGTCCAGTCTCTTCTTCATTTTTATCAGATCAAATTTTCAATTTAAACAAACATAAAAAATGTTAAAGTAAGTACCAGTATTAAATCAAAGCACCGGAGGTGCCGTACGAACAGAGAGCATGGAAACGCAAGAGGCTTTGAAAGTGAGTGTAGGTAGCAGTACAATCTGCCTTATCCCATTCCATTCCTATGCGATCAAGGTTGTAAAACACCATATGGAAGGGGAGTAAGAATTCATGACTGGAAAAGTGTCCATTATATTTTTTTGTATTAGTGTTGGCAAAATACCACATTCAGAAGAGTGTGCTAAAGCAAGGTTCTTTCACATTCCAAGCATTTCTCCAAGAAAAGACAAAAACGTTCATACGTTACATTTTTAATTAATTACACAAACAGAAAGATGTTTTTATGGTGTCATCGATCGTTATATTTCTCAATAACGACAAAACAACCGCAAATGATGGTTGCAAAAAACTGTTTATATACAAAATACACGCCACCTACCGAGGATTTACCCTAAAACTTTCCATGTAAACTTCTATAGTACATCTTGCACAATCGACAGGAACTCGTGAAATCTCTCAGCTATAGCTTTTTTTCCGGTCGATTTTACAATGCTGCTCTCAAAATCGTTTATATCATTTTTACGCTACGTCGACAAAATTAAAATGTAAACATGTCTACATCAGATATAGGTCAGGGTTAGGGTTATTATTGTTGGGGCTTCGACGAGGGGATGGGAAGGGAAACGAATGAAAACAAATATATTCCTATAAACATGACATTTGCTATCGTGCATGTAAGACATTATTTCTTTACAGCACTTTCCACATCATTTACTTTTACTTATACGCTCAAACTTCGGGTAATGTTAAAAAAATATTGCTGTATTTACTGTGGTTCACTCTTCTCGCCACAACGCACGCTACCAAAAAAATGACACGTGATATAATTCATCCAATCAAAAGAGGTCGTTTAAATTATGGGATATTCGCGAAAATGTTGCGATAATAGGTCTGTGTTTACATAAACTGTTCATGTATTCTTTCGCTGCGCCGCATTGTATCCTTTCCACCAAAAGTTTCTCCATATGAATCCATGTATAAATTTTATTTTCAATACCACATACATTCATCATTGTGCGGTTACCCTCAGCACGTACTTATCACCCGCAAACTACCGTACTATATTCCACATATATTGCGCAAGGATTTGACATAGCGGTGACATAGCCCGTCCGATTTAAAAAAAATGCTTGCGACGTACGTGACAATACATCACAGAGATTCCTCTCTGTTCGTAAAAATAAATAACAATAATAACAAAAACAAGACCTATGTTGAGAACAACATCAATGCACCCACTTGCTAAGTTGTAATTGGATTGTGGCGACCCAAGATACAGTAAAATCTGCTTATAGCGACCACCTCTATGTCAATACCAGTGTTTTAAGGCCCTTTTTTCTCAATTTTTCAACCAAATTGCTGAGATCGCTTGGATGGTCTTTATTTACACGTTTTAGTGTATTTGATCCCTGTTACGATGAAACAATGATGTATGAGTGTGAAATGTATGAAATTAATTGTAAATGAATTGACTTACGTATTTAAGGCATAAATATCTATCATGTAGGTTCAAAACAAATAGAAAGTAACTGTAGATCTCTTTATAGGTAATTTAAAGACCAGAAGATTAATACATCAGTGGTAGCTGGTTTCGTCTAGGTAATGACTTGCTAATTCTTTAATTATCTGGGATGACGCCAAGGATTTATTCAATCACCATTTGATCATACAATAGTTGAACTATACATGTGAACTGGGATGACAGCAACTTGAAAGTGTTAAACTAGCAAACAGTTGATAAGTTTAACAAAATAAGCAGAAAAATATTCATAACCAAAGTTCCTCTTGTAGATTTTCAGCAAAAATTTGCACAAGAGCTGATTTACTGTCTCTGGCAAGTCTTTAAATTTAACTTTACCTTGACCTTTGACCTAGTGATCTGATTGCAATCTTATGTCTTTTCTAAATTGCTCCAGAAAATAATCTGAGTTTTTAACATAAAAAAACAAATACATTGTACATAAACAAATAATTTCTCCATTTCTATACATACTTTTGAAAAAATGAAACATGAAACACAGAATTACAGAACCAATGACAACTACATTTACCATTTACCCTTCCCCTTATGTTTCCAAGGCACTTCCAAGTAGGAAATGCACATGTTTAACTGAATAAGTCTGTTTTTACTTTACTTCTAAATTTGTGATTTGAACAAGGGCTGATATAAGTGAAGTATTTTTTTTTCATTTTTTTATAAATCAAAGTTGCTTTGAAAAAATCTTGCACCGCAAATGAATTGAGATTCAACTATTTTGGACACTCATGTTACAATGATAAATAACAAAGAGGAATGTGATCATTTTATAGGCACTACTGTGAGGAAAAACAATCTCTTGTCCTTTTGTGATGAATGAACTTTACAGAAATATGGACAGCTACAATCACACAAAAATGTTTTCATGATGAAACTTAATTTGGCTTCTTCATTTAAATTATTATAATTACTTTCTTTCCTAAAAATCCTAAAGCTTTTCTTCCTAACAAAATTATTTTACAGAAAAAGTGACATTCACAATCATTTTAGCACATAATTATGCTAATCTGTCTCTACTTCCTTCATTGATTTGTTGCTAGTTTTCCTTCACAAGTAAACTTAAGAAAAAAGTGACACCTACACTCAGGTTGGCAAATAATCATGTTGATCTGCATCTACAACACTTCATGTTACTAGCTTTACTTTCTTAACAGAAATATAAACACCAACAATCACAATGGCAAGTAAATGTGTTGACCTTCATCTACTTCTTCATTGATATTTTACCAGCTTTCCTTCCTTAACGAATTATATATAAACACCCACAATCACAATGGCAATTAAATGTGTTGGACTGTATTTACTTCTTCATTGATTCTTTACTAGTTTTTTTTTTTTCCTTTACAAACATAACAGAAATATGAACAGCCACTGTGGCAATCACAATGGTAAGTATTTATAAATGTGTTGACCTGCATTTTTTCTTTATTGATACGTTACTAGTTTTTCCCTTTACAAATATAACAGAAATATATAAACAGCCACTGTGGCAATCACAATGGCAAGTGAATCTATTGACCTGCACCTCCAATTACGATATGTTAGTAGATTTTCTTTCTTAACAAACTTTACAATTTATAAACACACACAATCACAATCGCAAGAAAATTTGTAGACATATAACTCCTTCTTTATTGATATTTTACTAGCATTTTTTAATAAAGAAAATTATAAATACACTCAATCACACAGGAAAGTTATTGCATTAACTTAATGCCTGTCCCTACTACACACCTGGTATAAACTAGCTTATCCTTCCAAATAAACTGTACAAAAGTATTGGCAGAGACAATGATCTGTAAATCATGTTTAGATCTGCCTAAATGTTCCCTTTAATAATGCAGCTATATTATATTATCTTTTCTACTTTAAACAATCACACTTACGTGTTAACACGTTTTGATCTGTCACTCATTCTCTCTTCCGCAATATTAACTTTTCCCCTTTTCTATGAAAAAATAGGGTAAAACCTCAAAGTAATTGCAACAGAAAATATTTTTATGTGATTGTTTTTAGGAATTGTGTTTTTACTTTTTGTTAAAATAGCAAAAAACATATGATATCATAGGAGTTATCTCCCTTATCCATCGAAATCCCCATAAGAAACTAAAACTTCTCAAAAACTTGTTTACCCTTGTCAGATTTTGGTAGACTTTTTACTATAAACATTTCATGTATTTGAGAGCATATTAGTAACAAAATTTGTTCTGTTGCAATTAGTTTGAGGTCAAACTGTAGATTGACTAGACTATGTGTCATTGCTGAGAACTTACTTTCTGAAATGTGCACATATGTCACATCAAAATTAAACAGTCAAGTATTTTGTATAGATATTTACTACCCCTCCATGGGTATAACTGCTGGTGGAGTAATACTTTTAAAGAGTATCGCTAACTTAATAGTCAGTTCTTTTTACTGACAGAATCTTGTAGCAAATTTTTCAGTAAATTTTTAGATGTCTTAATTTTTGAAACAGGTTTATAATAAAACAAACATACCAGTCCCTGTCCACATCACAATCCCCAAAAACAAAGTAAAAACTTTGCAAACTGGCAAAATATGTGATACACGTGAACTTCCATCAAGGAAGTGAGGCCGGGTGCTCCGGAAGGGTAAGCACCTCCTGTCTAGCTAGCTACACCCGTCACGTGCAAGTCAATTTTGAGAATGAAAGGAACAAAGAACTATGGTAAGTCAAATATATCCAGTATAAGTTGGGATACAGTGACTACAAACTTATCAACAATATTGTGATGACGGCCATAAAACTTTTTAAGGGCCCTGATTAGCCTAGGCTTGCAATATCCTTGTGTCAACAATTTAATTGTAAGTAATTTGCTTCGTTGCAGAAAGTTCCCATAGTGGGAACAAGCTCTTAGGTTTGTTCCTTTATGCAAAGCTAGATTTATACTCATAGAACTTTAGATTCATTTATTTTCAACTGTTTGTCTCACCATTTTGTATCTATCAACTTTTTCAGTGTCACTGACGAGGAATGACTTTCTGAAATGTGCACATAGGGCACATCAAAATTAAACAGGTATTTTTTTAGATATATTCTCCATAAACATACTGAAGGAATTTTTCCCATTATTTATAAATAATCCTTGTGTTCTAAATAAAACTGATCTTAATTTTTTTGTGAAATATTTGTCAAGTATGCTTAATTGGCTAATACAAATTTCACTGATTTTGAAAAAAATGCAAATTCCATTCAAAATTGAAACTTAAATCAAAAGGAGGTTCAAGAATAAGATTTTATCAAAATTCAGAAAAAATCAGCAAACAATATAAACAAGAGGCCCATGGGCCTTAACGCTCACCTGAAGATATTGTCCAATGCAGTTTGCAAAGTGCAATAGACAATATATTGAGTACAGAAACTTTAAAAGTTTTCTCAAGTAAAAAACTCCGACAAAACTTAATCAGAAATATATCCATTCACATTTCATTTATAAGTAGCTTATATAATATGCATAAAGTAACTGTAGTGCAATGAATAATTTCCAAATCATAAATCAATTTCAGTATACTTATGCAGCTATGTCCTTGACCTTTGAACATATATGACCTCGAAATATATATGATTGTCATGTCAATACCTACAATATTCTAATATACATGCCTATACAAAAGGTTAATAGTTTTCAAGATAATTAGCAATTTAAGTCTTCTTTTGCAGCTGTGACCTTGACCTTTCAACATATGACCTTGAACCATATATCAAAATGATCGTCATGTCAATACCTACAATATTCTATATACATGCCTATACAAAACATTAATAGTTTTCAAGATATTTAGCAATTTAAGTCTTCTTTTGCAGCTGTGACCTTGACCTTTCAACATATGACCTTGAACCATATATCAAAATGATCGTCATGTCAATACCTACAATATTCTATTATACATGCCTATACATAAAGGTAATAGTTTTCAAGATATTTAGCAATTTAAGTCTTCTTATGCAGCTGTGACCTTGACCTTTCAACATATGACCTTGAACCATATATCAAAATGATCGTCATGTCAATACCTACAATATTCTAATAAACATGCCTATACAAAATGTTAATAGTTTTCAAGATAATTAGCCATTTAAGTCTTCTTTTGCAGCTGTGACCTTGACCTTTCAACATATGACCTTGAACCATATATCAAAATGATTGTCATGTCAATACCTACAATATTCTAATATACATGCCTATACAAAAGGTTAATAGTTTTCAAGATAATTAGCAATTAAAGTCTTCTTTTGCAGCTGTGACCTTGACCTTTCAACATATGACCTTGAACCATATATAAAAATGATCGTCATGTCAATACCTACAATATTCTAATATACATGCCTATACAAAAAATTAATAGTTTTCAAGATATTTAGCAATTTAAGTCTTCTTTTGCAGCTGTGACCTTGACCTTTCAACATATGACCTTGAACCATATATCAAAATGATCGTCATGTCAATACCTACAATATTCTAATATTCATGCCTATACAAAATGTTAATAGTTTTCAAGATATTTAGCAATTTAAGTCTTCTTTTGCAGCTGTGACCTTGACCTTTCAACATATGACCTTGATCTATATATCAAAATGATCGTCATGTCAATACCTACAATATTCTAATATACATGCCTATACAAAAAGTTAATAGTGTTCAAGATATAGTGACAAATATATAATTTTTATCAAATTCCCCACTCAGTGCCTCACAATTTCCCCATTTTGAGTCCCATGGCTACCATTTGTGCAAATCTAAAAATAGATGACCTAAGGATGTTATAAATGAAATAACTAAGGTATATCTCTTGTAGATTCAGAGGAGAAGATTTTTAAAGTTTATCACTATTTCCCCCCTTATGGGGCCCCAAGGGGACATAACTCCTTCATTTGTGCAAATCTGAAAAACTTCACCCATGCATGATGGTTACCAAGTTTCATTAAATTTGGCCCAGTGGTTTTGGAGGAGAAGATTAAAATGTAAAAAGTTTACGCACGACGCACGACGGACGAAGATGGATAGCAATAGCTCATCTGAGCTTTCAGCTCAGGTGAGCTAAAAATTAAAAAAAAGAATTGTTTTCAGGGGGTGGGGGTTGGAAGAGATGGGATTGGTGGATGGGGAGTATGGAGTTTATAGGTGAGCTTGAGCCTTTGGCTCCAATACCTTAAAATTTGCGAGTCCCAAATCCTCTTAGGTAAGAGACATTATTTTGGTTCCTTCCTTTATCCCTAATTTCAGTTCCTTATAGCCCCAAACTAAAATACTGACTACATACCTGCAGACACATTAAAGTTAGTAAAATTATGGTAACTAAAAACGAAGCAGACACAATGACATCCACTGACCGCTGGGGACCTCTTTTCTGGAAAGCAAAAATTTTACAAATAATTATTTGATCATTTAGAACATCTAAATTTATTATTAGCCAATAAGTTCAAAATACTTTGTCCAGTGCTTAACTCCCTTTTTATAGCATGAATCAAATGAGAGTACATCACCCTAACAAAGACAGAGAAAAAAACATTATGCCTCAATTAATATTACTTCTTATTTCAAGGTAAACTTTTATGGGATAGCAGAGGAAAAACAGAGATCCCACTGACATCTAACAAGATAACTGACAAATTTCTTGCACTTGAATTGTCTTAAACTATTCCGTGAGAGATCTTTAACTATCACTATTTGAATTCAGTTATAGTTCATCCTGCTTATAGGTCATTTGTATATATATATATATATATATATATATATATATATATATATATATATATATATATATATATGTCATCATAAAATAGCCACAAATGACACTGCTCCTCATTTTTCATAAATGATTATCAAATATGACTTTGCTGAGTTTGCTCATGTTTCACAATGATTTCTATGAGGCTTTGGTTGCAGAGTTTACCACAGAGCAGGCTCACAAATCACGCTGTCACTGCTTAATGGAATCCTGCTCAGGCAAATCCTTATGTTTGGGAAATTTTTCAGTTGCTTGTTCAAATTTAGTGCTTTTCTCTGGGTACCGAGGTTTCCTTCACAATTCAGTTACTTGTAGTGAAAAAAACAGGACTTGGAAGTAAGACACCATGATTCAACTCAACTCTACAATGATCCCATCAATCTTGGATATTTTGAAATAGAGTAAGAAAAAAAGGTTATCTTAAATGTGTTAGATTTCTTATTTAACTTGTATATTAAGACTGCTAGGTCTGAAAGACTACTTGAGCAAGTGCCTTCAACTTTTTTAGCCTATGGACTTTGTAATGATCCTACATTTTGATAACATGAGATTGGATTGCTTTACTCATGTTAAGATTTTGGTATGACTGATTGATTTAATACGGTTTAACATTCCAGTCAAGAATATTTCATTTACATCAAAATGTCACCAGCTATAGATGAAGTTAAAAGCAATGGATGAGTCAATAATTGTTTAAAATAACAACTGCATTTTTGTATAAATTTATATACATATGAGAGAGAGAGAGAGAGAGAGAGAGAGAGAGAGAGAGAGAGAGAGAGAGAGAGCACTGACCTTTAGATATGATCTTAAAGACAACCATGTTTTAATGTTTCTGACTTTGTTCAGACGAAAATGTGGCATATCAAATTTTTTAGCTCGTCTAGATGATGTAAGGTAACAGAAATGCTTGGCATATAAAAGTCTCTGCAAACATAAAAGACAAACATTTAATGGGTATTGCTGCTGGTGGAGTAAAACTGCATGAGGGTATCAAAAACTCAGTAGGCAGTACTTTGTGCTGTCAGAAAATGAACCTTGTATCAAAATTGTAAAAATAAATACAAATTTTAAATTCTAAATTTACTTGTATAAGCTGTGATTAAAAAATACAAAAATTCCAAAATGACCTATGTATCCAAATTCAAGTTGCATGTACAATAAAAATTGTTGCATTGAAGCATGTAAGACATGGTAGGCTACACACATTTAGTTATTTTTTGTCTTTGGGAAAAAATTAAGATCAACCAGACATTTGTGCACCTTCAATATAAATGAAAGACTTTTTCTTTATAATAACTGTGACCTTGACCAAGTCTAATTTGAAATTCCATGGTTTGTAAAAGGGAAAAATTTGACCAAGTTTGACATCAATTGAACAAACTGTGTGTCTTAAAATGCACAGAAACTGAATTTCCATTAATAGTAACTGTGACCTTGACCTTTTACCTGGTTTGCAATCTCATACAATGATTTGTCAAATGGAATACGATGACGAAGATTGAGATCAATTGAACAAACTATGTCTTTAAATGAACAGAATCTAAATTTTTTAACAGACAGCTGCCAGCTCTGAGAGTACCTTTCCAGCAATGGCTATCTAAAATTCTAGATGACTACCATCACAGTTATTATAAAAAGAAAAAACATTACTGATTTATTTATTGACCGATTTAGTTCAAATTTTAAATATTGAAATGCCATTATTTTATTTAAGACCTTTCCCAAGGGAATTGTTCTCTTATAGTGTAGTCTTATATCAGTAGGTCATGCAAATTTGATAACATGAATCAAAGTATTGAAAGTACTGAAATTCGCGAAAGATGAAAGATAAGTGAATGTTTGATTGAATGTGAATTTTGTGCCCTGTTCAAGATCTTTATCAGTAGGTCATGCAAATTTAATAACATGAAAAATATATAACACAAATACCAGTTGAATTCTGATGTGCCAGATGTGCACATTTAACTAAGTAAGTTAAAATTAATGAAGTGTAATAATATGTCCTATCATTATTAATAGGTGTTAGGGATAGTGTAAGGGTAAAAGCTTCTTAAGCTGTCTAAATAATTATATATTAATTACCTGTTTAAAGGTTCTATCAGCTACTGATAATAGAAAGAAAAATATTCCACTAAGGCACAACCTTTGGACCATACCATTTACAATGATCAAATTAATTCTGAAAGAAAAATAATTTAAAATCAAAGTACTGAAAGTACTGAAATTCGTGAAAGACAAAGGACAAATGAATGTTGGATTGAATGTGAATTTTACGCCCTGTTCAAGATTATGTCATGTACAGTTGACAGATTTTGTAGGTGTCGTGGAAGATATGTTGACTTTGCAGTGCAAAGAAAGACAGCAGTGAGGCATGTTGTGTGCAATGTCTATTGGCTATAATACTAATCTTCTCATTAAATGACCAAATACAAGTCTGCAGATCAAGTAACATAAATTATTTAAATAACCATGCATCTCCAAATGATCATTTCATTAACAATGTAGCATTATATGGCCATATCATAATCCATGTTACAATAAATAGTCATATCATAAACTTTATTGCATTTCATAAACCATGTGGCATAAACATACCATTCCATAAACTGTGTTTTAAAAAGACAACATCATGAACAATGTGGCATTAAATGACCATTTCAAAAACCATGTGTCACTTAATGGCCCATCATAAACCATTGGGTATTAATTGACCTAACATAAACCATGTGACACTTAATTACCATATCATAAACTGTGTGACACTGAATGACCATATCATAAAGCACATGACACAAAATGACCATTTCATAAATCATGTACACTAAATGACATATAATATACCATGTGACACCTCATGGCCATATTATAATAAACATATATACCATGCGAGTCAAAACCACTATATCATTATCAATGTAACTAAAATTAATCATATCAAATACCATGTTGTAATAAATGGCCATATCATAAACCATGTGACTTAAAATGACCATATCATAACCAGGTGAGAAAAATTATTATATCATATATGTTATGGCACTATTTGACCATACTATAAATCATGTACTCAAAATGACTATATTACTCATGTGACTCAAAAAGAATATAGTTTTAACAATGTGAATCAAAATGATAATTAAAAACATGTGAAATACCATGGCCACATAATTCACTATATGACTCAAAATTACAAAAATCATAAGCCATATGACCCAAAATAATCATATTTAACAATGCGACTAAAATAAAAAAGATAAAAAACCATGTGGGGCAAAAAAGGCCATATCATAAAACATGTGACTAAACCTGACCATATCATAAATTGTCATGTGACTAAACCTGACCATATCATAAATTGTGTCTCAAAATGGCCATAAAATAAACCATGTGACTCAAATAAACCATATCATAAACCATGTGACTCAAAATAGCAATATCATAAACCATGTGACTGAAAATGACCAAATCTGAACTAAGTGACTCAAAATGGCCATATCATGAACCATGTCACACAAAAAGTTATATTATAAACCATGGGACTCAAATGGTCATATCATCAACCATGTGACACTAAATGGCTATATCATAAAGCATGTAGCACTTAATTACCATATCATAAACTTTGTGACTCAAATTAGTCTTATCATAAAATATATACTAAATGACAATATTAAAAACCACATGACACTAAATAACAAAAATATAAACCAAGTTGCACTTAATGACCATATCATAAACTGGGTGACTCAGAATGACCATGTTTCACTGAATGACCATATCATTAACCATGCTGCTTAAAATGACCATATCATGAACTATGTTGCGCTAAATGACCATATCATAAACACGTGACTCAAAAATATCATACCATTAACCACACTAAATGACAATTATATAAACAATGTTGCACTAAATGACCATATCATAACCATGTGACACTCAATTACCATATCATAACCATTTGCACTAAAAAAACCAAATCATAAACCAAATGACACTAAATGTCAATAATATAAACCACTTAATGGCCATATTATAAACAATGTGACTCAAAAATGTCATATGATAAACCATGTTTCACTGAATGACCATATCATAAACCATGTGGCACTAAATGACCTTACTGTAAACAACATGGCACTAAATGACAATAATATAAACCATTTGACACAAAATGACAATAACATAAACCAGGTTGCACTAAATGACCACATCATTACCCATGTGGCACTTAATGACCATGTAATTGTGTGACTGACTGTGTGACTCAAAACCACCATAACAAAATCATGTGACTCAAAATGACCATATAGCACAAACTATGTTTCAGTGAATAGCAATATCATAAACCATGTGGCACTAAATGACCATATCATAAACCATGTGACACTAAATGACCATATCATAGCCATTTTGCACTAAATAACCATATGATAAACCAAATGACACTAAATGACATATATAAAAACTATGTGACACTAAATTGTCAAATCATAAACCACATGACAATAAATGACAATAATATAAACCAAAAATGTTATATTATAAACCATGTGACACTACATGACCATATCGTAACCACATGACACTAAATGACAATATAAACCATGTTACATGAAATGACAACAACCTAAACCATGTTGCACTAAATGACCACATCATTATCCGTGCGACACTAAATGGCCATATCACAAACTGTGTGACTCAAATTAGCCATATCATAATCATGTTACTCAAATGACAAACTGGGCACAAACCATGTTTTACTTACACCATGTGTCATTAAATGGCCATATTATAAACCATGTTGCAATAAATGACCAAATTATAACCCCCATGACATTAAATGACAATTATATAAACCATGTGGCACTAAATGACCATATCATAAACCATGTGGCACTAAATGGCCATATCATAAACCAAATGACACTAAATTACTATATCAGAAACTACATGACATTAAATGACAATATAAAGATTGTTGCACTAAATGACCATACCATAAACCATGTGGGACTAAATGACCATATCATAAACCACATGACATTAAATGACAATAATATAAACCATGTTGTACTAAATGACCACATCATTACCAATGTGGCACTAAATGATCATATCATAAACTTTGTGACTCAAATGGCAATATCATAATCACGTGCCAAAATTACCATATAGCACAAACTATGTTTCACTGAATGACCATATCATAAACTATGCATGTGGCACTAAATGGCTATACCATTAACTATGCAACTCCAAATAAACAAATCACAAATCATAAATCTTATGCAACATTAAATAAATGAACGTATAATTTAGCGCCACTTTTTACCCATCTAGAGTAAAAGTATTTATATCGGACGATATTTCACTGCATGTAAACAAATTTAACAACCAGCAAATTGATGGCGTTAGAATGTAAAGTCATTTAATTTTATCATATTTATTTCGTTTGAAAACAAGTTACAATATTGACACCTGATCTAACCTCCCTGCTAATCATAATTAAACAACTGACGATGTTTCTATTTGACTAAAAACACGTGAAATTTCGATTAACAGAATTAATATAGATTACATGGTTAACTTTAAGAACAAGTTATAAACTCACTGTAGGATATTTGTATACATATAACTTAATTCTGTGGAGTCAGGCTTTCGTGTGTAGCACTGACACTCGACATGAATTTATTCAAAGATGCCTAATAAAACATAAGACCTATTTGTACACTCATGTCGAAAACCGGAAGTCAACAGATCGTTGTTTACATTGATTTCATGTTTAACTTCCTAACCGTTTTTTAAGAAACATATTATTTAAGCCTCATATTTATAATATTTTTGTTTTATATATTCGTGTATTTTTGTCATATTTATAAACGTAAAGGTGATATTACTTTGCACCTTTTGAACATTGATATCTGAAGTACTTTCAATTTGTCTTCGATTGACCTTTTGACCCGATACTTCAATAAGGAAGAGCTCATTTGCATACAAGAGTAAATCCGAATATTTTCCTGGAATTACCTATAGCAAAGAAGACCCGATTTTTTTTTTTTAAAAATCGCCCTTTCCTTCAGGGGATTCAGTAATTAAAACAAACACTTATTTCATCTCTTGGATGCATGCAGACGATTTATTAGGCAAGAATACATATGACGGAGATCTGTCCACAGGCGATCGGAGGAAAGGGGCACCATGTGACGTCATCAAAATAAAGTCCGTCTTTTGATACAGGAAAATGCAGCGTTCTCTTTCGATTCTCCAATTCATTTCTGATTAAATCAATGTCAATCAATGGACAGTCGCTATTTATCATCAAAATTTCATCACCGAATCAATTGACCAATTTGAAAACATGACAGGGGAAGTAACTCTTAAGATTGAAAACGAGGCCGGGGGGCAAATCGAAATCCAATCTCATTTAGCCTATGTACTTGTTGGCTTTGAGTCGGGGTTTTTATTATTTTTTTTTTTTTAATTTTTATTTTAATTATTATTATTATTTATTATTATTATTATTATTATTTTTTGTGACCAGCTGTGTATCTTGTAGAGTTTGAAATCTAAATACAACTTCTTCATTCTACGTGGAAAAATATACGTTAATCGGCTGAAAAAACTGGACATTCTTTTTATTATCTACCTATAAAATCGGAAAAAAGACTTGAAATTGCAGACTAGAAGGAATTAAATTCCCACTGCGGTCCACCGCAAAGAACATTTCTGCCGCGGTGGAATATAAAATCGTATACCGCGATGTTTATTGAAAACCAAATACATTTAAAACTGGTTGTGTAATTAACCATTTAAAGATGTATCAAGATCAATTAAAAATAAAATGTAAATCCCGGTTTTAAGATGAATCGTATTGATCGAATATTGTATTTACTAATTCAAAAAAAAAAAAAAAAAAAAAAAAAAAAAAAAAAAAAAAATATTTTTCTGTTAGTTTTAATTTAATACACGATGTATTTCTCTTGCATTTCAATATACCACACATCACAGTAATGATAAATAAGCATTTAGCTTAAAAATACATTTTTGCGAATCTTTCCAACTTTATCAGTGAAGAGTTATAATTAAGTGAATCGAGCCATAATTCTTTTTTTATTTTGTTAATTTTTTATACTGGATTTACCACCGTAGGCAAATATGTTAACTCCACCATATTTTCTCCCTTTTACTCCTGTCTAACATGTATTAGACTATAGTACATACGCATACATATTTTCGCCATAAACTCATTAAAAATCATCCTAGAGTAATAACTTTTTTAATTTGTTCATTTTTAAACTGCGTCTACTGAACCTACTGTAGGCAAAATATGTTAATCAACTTTTCTTTTATTTCTCTCAACTCCCGTTTACTCATCATACCTACCGAAATTGTAGTGTTCCAGGCTGTTCACATCAAATAGGCATTTCCATTTGTATTAATAAAGATTGACAATCTTCATACTTAAATTTGATATGATATTCATGTATGATCATATTTAAAGTTTTCCACTGAAAGGATAATTTATAAAATAATTTCCCACGGAAAGGATAATTTATAAACATCATGTTGCAAATTTTATTTCTGAAGCATCTATTGTTTTTTTTCCTTCAAAATTTCGAATGTATCTCAAACAAATTTAGAAAAATACGGATTTAATTGCAAATGTATACAGTGTAGCTATAAGCTTGATAAATTCTTTATTCATCTTTCTAGAAAATTTGACTCTTGTTAAGATTTTTTTTATTTTTTGGACTGTCTTTTTACATTTGATACCCATAAGAACAGTGTCTCACAAATTAAGATACTTTGTTTCAGAATATGAAATTTAGAGGCTGCAGTGGCCACATTGTTAAGATGCAAGTCTACAAACCTTAGGTCTTTCACACACAAAAATAATCATTATGATTAAAAAAAGTGCTCATAGTAGAAATCGCTTTGATTAGAACATTTTTAATAGGTGAAATGATGATATCTTCAAAATCTATGCAACAACTCGTCGAAAAAATTTTCATGAGAAAGTTTAATTTTGATATTTTCTTTATATTGAATGTATTTACATAATAATCTAAATTACGACTAATTAAAAGATTATCAATAATCTAAGTCGGTGGACATCCTTTTTATTAGGCACATTCCATCACCTGTAATCATCAGGATCCGTTACCTTGCAATTTGCTAAATTGATTGACAGGTATCCATACAGCGATAAACTAGTAAATGTAGTTTGTAAATATTTTGAGATGTTGACAAAATGTGTGGGAAGAATGACTGTAAATTATATAATGTAATTTAAATAAATTAATTTGAGATTAATTTGAAATAATTAATCGAAAAACCGACTGGTTGGCGGAATAAAATTACTTTTGGTAAATTCAAATTGATTTAGATCTATGACATTTCCCTATCTGGCAATATTATTATAAAATCATTTAAATTATTTAATAAATTTAATTTCCTTTACATCTCTAGTGCCATTTATACGACTGAAAAAGTTTTAACTAATTTTGAACGCTTGCTGACCGACATGTCTTTTTTCAAATATAAATTAATTTTTCATTTAAATGATTTTTTTTATTATTAATTTCAGTCATATTTATCAATTTTGTAAATAAGATATTACTATAAATTTCATTAAAACTGACGAAAAACTAACGATATCGCACTACACTAGATAAACAAAATTGCAATCGTAATATATAAACTTCGCTTTGCCCCCCTACGAGACTTCAGACAAAGCGAGATTTCATGTTTTCGAATTGTGAATCGATGCAAAAGCCGCCTAACTTTGGGTTATCTGTCTTTATTCAATTTCCATCAACGGACGAGAGAGAGCTGAACTTTGTAACGGACTCAAAAAACGGGTTAAGAGTAAAGTGTTCACGCGTGTGATAGCTATATTCGAGAAAGCTAATCTTATATTCACAGGAACCAACACAAATATACCTATCTTGACTGACCTTTCATATAATTCTATAAATAATTTAAAACAAATATGAAATTTAGCTAGCTAGACAGAAGGTGCTTACCCTCTTGGAGCACCTAGCCTCACTTCCTTGATGGAAGTTCACATGTAAAACTAAATTTGCCATTTTTCAAAGTTTTTACTTTGTTTTTGGAAGTGGAGTGTAGTGATGGTGTTTTACGCACCAGTCAAGATTTTTTCACTTGTTTCGATGCGGCCAGTTCTGGAGGAAACCAGAGTACCTCGAGAAAACCCAACGACCTACGGCAAGTGAATTGACAAACTTTCTTACACTAGGATCTGTCCTGAGTGGGATTCAAACCCAGGCAGTGAGAGGCGCTGTGATCCATAAGCGCATGCTTTTGACCACTTCGCCACTGAGGCCCCCATTTTTTTGGGATTGTTATTTGAACATAGACTGGTATGTTTGTGTTTCATTTCATATATAGATAAATGAAGAGTAGAATTGAGTGGAGTAATGGTTTTCACGCACAAGTAGACTTTTTCGTTAACTTTATACTGAGATTGTCTTTGGAAACAAGTTTCCTGAGAAATCAACTGACATGCTGAGTGCAACATAAGCAGTGAAAAATACAGTAAGGTGGGTTTGTAAGACACCTTAGGCAAATGTTAATAGATACCATATGAGGCTCCACAAGAAGACTTTATCAAATTACAGAGAAAAATATATACAAGAAACCTCATTAGTCTAACTGTCAATTGAATACAAGGGTTGCATTTTCAATGTATATGTTAACATATTTAGTTGACTCAGTATTGAAAACAACTGGAGATGACCTTATAATGCACAACCTTGAAACTTTTTATAATGAGCTGCAACAGTTTAATTATAAATGTGTACAATTCTATTAGAGATCTGAGTATTGCAAGTCTTGCCTTTTGAAGTTCAACTCTCACTCTAAATAAAACTTTATATATATATATAAAAAATGAAATTCTCAAAATTTAGATTTTTCTCCCCCTATCCCCCCTTACAAAAAAAAAAAAAAAAAAAACATTCACCATTAAACAATGTAAACTTGTTTAAATCTCATTAACTGTGTTTTTCAGGAACAATTCTGAAGGATGCTGTGTTTAAAAATTTTTAAAATAAATATAATTGTCTAAAATTAATTTATAAAACAAACAGCATTAAAAATTCCAGCTTTTTACCCAAAATCAGTGAACCAGAAAAAACAAATAAAATCTCATTATGTATGTTAATTTGTAAATGATGTTCATTTTAGAATTTTGTCAAAAATCTCATTTTATGATGTGAACAAATCATATGCTTAATACACAATTCCATGAGTTTATTTCGAAACAATAGTGAAAAGTGAACTTTTAATGATTTTTGCATGTCTATGTTACCTTGACCTAGTTTTGGTTGCAAAGACAAGGCCACAAACTAGTATGTTTTTTATTTGACCTTAATACAATTATGACAAAATATCAATGAAATCTGTCCAGTAGTTTTAGAAGCTAGGTTGAAAATGTGCTGGCTATACACAAATGTATACTGCACACTTTTACCTATACATGCTGCACTATCACCTTTGGTCAACGTAGCTAAAATTCCATAAGGGTTTCAATTCTCTGAACAGAACATAAAGGGAGATAACTTGAGTCAATCACAAAATAAATTATGCTTACCTCCAAGGTTTGTTAAATAACAAATGGCACAATTTAAAAACCCCATCAAGTGACATAAGATCTGGCAAATCTTTGGCATGGTAAGTAATAAAAAACAATGGCACACATCCTATAAGCAAGGAAAAGGCAAGACCAATCATTATATAATCTGAACTCTCTGGAATGTTGTCTACTTTTTCTATAATTGACCATCCGATATCCATAGCGGTCAAATCCACTTTTTTACACTCGTTTCCCTCCCATATCATACAGCTCACTACAAACAGACAAAAAACTACATGTACAGGCATATCATTATCATGTAATTATACAATACAGAGTACAGGTACCTGGGGATAGAATTATTTCTATATTACAGGCCCCAATTTCACAATCCTTTAATCAATTTAGTGTACACTCAACTCTAATTAGAGAATATTTCAATGTAAAATTTTAAGGCATTACATACTAGTTAAAATTGAATATCTAATAATATATTTAAATTGTTTAGTGTAATTTTGTTGAACAAAACAAAATAGTGTCTCATAAAACTTCAAATTTTTAAGATAATGATGAGAGAAAATAGAAATATTTGAGTGAGTGTATATTCAATTGAATGAAAGATTGTGAAACTGGGGCCAGGTCTTCAGATTTGTTCAAACGTTATTTAAAAAAAAAAACAACAACAAAAAACAAATCTAAAGACCTGTAGAAATAACTCTATCCCTTGGGACCTGTGATACAGTGTACTACAATATACAGTAACACTTCATTTATATCAACATATTTGGTTTTCCAAGATATTGAATTTGCATGACCTAATGATAAAGTAACAGTTTGGGCAAATAATATCCATGAGTTTAGTTGATTATTGATGTTTTATGCCCCATTAAAGATTGTTTTACTTATGTCGATTAAGATAAGCGATGGTGGATAACACAAGAATGCCAAGGGAAGGCCTCCAAACTTCGGCAAGCGAACTGACAAACTTTCTTAAAAAAGGTCTAAAGAAGTGTTATTGGAACGTTAACCTAGGCAGTGAGAGGCACCAACAGTGTGCATGCACTTTGGACCACTCGGCCATCTCTGAGGAGTTCACAATGATCTTATGATCACAGTGATATTTAATGTCTGGATAGCTGGATGAAACTTATTCTCTTTCTTCTTTAGCAAATTGGTTTTAATGCACCTAGTGACCCTTAAAACCTCATTTATATAATTTGTAAAAGATGGGTGAACAAACAAGAGGCCCACCTGATTAAATGTCAAAATTGTTTGCAAAGTGCAATAGACAATATGTAAAGTACTGCTATAACACTTTATCAGATATATCTAGTCACATTTCATTTTTAAGTACCTAATATGCATGCATTAACTGTAGTACAATAAAAAATTTCAAATCATAAACCCTTCCAGCATACTTATGCAGCTATGTCCTTCACCTTTGAACCTACATGTATGACCTTGAAAGATAAATCAAAATCATTGTCATATCAATATCTACAATATTATTATACACATGCATATATGAAATAGCTTTAAAAAAAATCAGCAATTTCAGTATTCTTATGCAAATATGGCCTTGACATTTGAACCTATGACCTTAAACCATATATCAAAATCATCATCATAGCAATATCTACAATATTGTAATAAACATACCTATGCCAAAAGTCAAAAGTTTTCAAGATAATTAAAAACTTCAGTTTTTTTACGTTGCTATGACCTTGACCTTCATAACCTATTTTAACCTTGACCTATAAACATATGACCTGAAACCATACATCAAAATGATCGCCATGTCAATACTTACAATATTCTAATATGCATGCCTATACAATTAGTTAATAGTTTTCAAGATAATTAACAATTTCTGTCATTTTATGGTGCTATGACCTTGACCTTTGAATGTAACAAACTAGTCGATACCCTGTCTTCCTTAAATGCCAACAAGCAATATCTAAAGTCTTATGTATGACTCAGCTGGGGTTTGGACCCACAGGCTACCACTCTCAAGACAAACACTTTAAAAATGAGCCATCAAGGTGACATAACAATGCTACTGTGGCAAACACAAAAAAAATATTTATGGCAAAAAGATTATTGTCTTTGTGGCAATGGCTTTCTAGAACAAAATTAAATATCTATGTCAAAATGATCATTGTCTTTGAGACAATGGCTTTCTGGAACAAAATTAGATATCTATGACAAAATGGTCATTGTCTTTGAGACAATGGCTTTCTGGAACAAAATTAGATATCTATGACAAAATGGTCATTGTCTTTGTGACAATGGCTTTCTGGAACAAAATTAGATATCTATGACAAAATGATCATTGTCTTTGTGACAATGGCTTTCTAGAACAAAATTAAATATCTCTGACAAAATGGTCATTGTCTTTGAGACAATGGCTTTCCGGAACAAAATTAAATTTCTATGGCAAAATGATCATTATCTTTGTGACAATGGCTTTCCAGAACAAAATTAGATACCTATGACAAAATGATCATTGTCTTTGAGACAATGGCTTTCTAGAACAAAATTAAATTTCTATGACAAAATGATCATTGTCTTTGTGACAATGGCTTTCTAGAACAAAATTAAATATCTATGTCAAAATGATCATTATCTTTGTGACAATGGCTTTCCGGAACAAAATTAAATATTTATGGCAAAATTGTCATTGTCTTTGTGACAATGGCTTTCTAGAACAAAATTAAATTTCTATGGCAAAATGATTATTATCTTTGTGACAATGGCTTTCCATAACAAAATTAGATATCTATGACAAAATGATCATTGTCTTTGAGACAATGGCTTTCTGGAACAAAAATTAATATCTATGAAAAAATGATCATTGTCTGTCTTTAAGACAATGGCTTTCTAGAACAAAATTAAATATCTATGAAAAATAGATCATTTTCGTTGAGACAATGACTTCCTGGAACAAAATTAATTATCTATGACAAAATGATCATTTTTCTGGAACAAAATTAAATATCTATGACAAAAGATCATTGTTCTGGAACAAAATTAAATATCTATCACAAAAGGATCATTGTTCTGGAACAAAATGAAATTTTTATGGCAAAATGATCATTGTCTTTGAGACAATGGCTTTCTGGAACAAAATTAAATAGCTATGTCAAAATGATCATTGTCTTTGAGACAATGACTTCCTTGAACAAAATTAAATATCTTTGGCAAAATGGTCATTGTCTTTGAGACAATTAATGGCTTTCTAGAAAAAAATTAAGATATCTATGACAAAATGATCATTGTCTTTGTGACAAACAAATTAAAATGAGCCAAACTGCATCATATATGATACATTTTTAATTAGAAATGGCACAAAATAAAATATCATTTGATTGTTAAATCAGACAAATGGCTAGCAACTTACTAATTAAATTAGCAGAAGTCAGATCATTTAATTAATTCATAAACACACAGATTCATTTTTAAATCATTACTAAAAATAAATGCCACCAAATAATATTTGTCAAAAATTAAACCACATATCAGCAAGCATATGGTGTGCTGCTAATTGGCAATTAAGCTAAATGCATATGTTTAGAATTATTAGAATTTCTAGCTTCAAAGAATTCTTTTGGTAAAATCTTTTGCCTCAAAGAATTAGTATTTAAACAAATTCTCTTTTTCTTCTTCATTTTTTTTGTTTTGTTTTGTTTTTTGTTTTTTTTTTGTTTGTTTGTTTGTTTGTTTTGTTTTTTTTTATTTTTTTGAAAAAAATCTATTTCATTAAATCCTTTATCTTTTTTGCTTTGGCAAAATTTTTAACGTTAAAGAAATTTTATAGCAAAAATATACAGTCAGTTCTGAAATGATGGAGGACACCAATGCTTGGAGAAGACCAAGAGAGTTGAGTTGAGTGATGGTGTTTAATGTCCCAGTCAAGAATATTTCACTTATAACGAGACATTGCCAGCTATAGGCGAAAGTGCAGAAATTTTGCCTGTGCAATGTGCTGATGGCATTATACAGCAGGGTTCTTTATCGTGCCACACCGTGACAAGGGACCTCGTTTATTTTAAGTTCCCAAAGAACCGTGACTTTCATTTCGTAATGCAGAGTGCTTGGTGAAAGAACAGTCACTACTCACTTTCAAGTCTTGGGTCAGACCCAGCTGGGTTTGAACCCATGATCTCCAACATACAGAGCGAGCACTCTACCAACTGAGTTGGACAACAAGAGAAAATGGCGAACCTTCAGCAAGTAATTACGCTGTAACTTTTTTACATTATGTTTTACCAAAGTAAGAATAAAAGCTAGTTAGTTAAGAACTAGATTTCGCTACCCACAAGCCAACATCTTAGCCCACTCAGCAAGTCCATGCAAGGTCCCTCTTGGCACAGCTAGAACTTCACTACAGTTTACAACAGAGTTCTTACCTTTATCCGGAGGCTGAACATGATGCTGACTACTGGGTTGCTGAAATTATAAAAAACAAACAACAAAAGTTTAAATATCAAACAAATGTTTAGAGAGGGATTATGATAATGCTGATTTACATTACAACAACAAAAAATAAAAAAAATTATTATTAGCCTTTAATTACAACTACATTGAATGGTTAAATAATCAAACTTGGTGATACATGTTCTTACCAATCACATGTACTTCCACGTTGTATGATATAATTAAAGGGGGGATGGTAATGCTGATTTATATAATTTGACATAAAAAATAATACTCTTTATTTAAAACTTCATGGAATGGAAAAACAATCACATTTACTGTTACGTGGTGTGATACAATTAAGGGGGGGTGGTAGGGTATGGAAACTTTGGTTTATAATAAAACATAAAAAAATACCCTTTAGTTACAAGTTCAGAGAATGGTAAAGAAGCATGTTTTTTCCTGATCAAATGTACTGTCACATGTTATTATATTTGGAGGGGGGGGGTATGGCAACTATGATTTATATATCAATATAAAAAAAATAACCTTAAGTTTAATCACAACTTCATGGAATGGTTATATTAGGTGATACATGTTTTTTTTTCTGATCACATATACTGTCACATGGTATGATATAATTAATGGGTATGGTAATGCTTATTTACACCTCAACATAGAAAAATAATAACCGCTTTATATAATGGTTAAACTAGGTGAAACACGTTATTTCCTGATCACATGTACTGTCATGTAGTATAATTTGGGGGAATGGTAACTGAATTATATTTCAACAACAACAACACCAAAAAAAAAATAATGATAATAACCCTTAGTTACTACTACAGGAATGGTAAAACTACGTAATGTGGTTTTTTTTCCTGATCACATGTACTGTCATTATAATTAGGGGGAATGGTAATACTGTTTTATGTTTCCAAAAAAAACAAAAAAATAAAAAAATAACCATTATTTACCGGTTTATCTAATGGTTAAACTAGGTGAAACACGTTTTTTCCTGATCACATGTACTGTCATGTAGTATAATTTGGGGGAATGGTAACTGATTTGTATTTCAACAACACAACAAAAAATAATAAAAGTAATAATAATAACCCTTAGTAACTAATAAAGGAATGGTAAAACTAAGCAATGTGTTTTTTTTCCTGATTACATGTACTGTTATTATAATTAGGGGGAATGGTAACTGAATTATAGTTCAACACCAACAACAACAAAAAAAAAAAAAGATAATAATAATAAAATTAACCATTAATTACAGGTTTATCTAATGGTTAAACTTGGTGAAACACGTTTTTTCCTGATCACATGTACTGTCATGTAGTATAATTTGGGGGAATGGTAACTGATTTGTATTTCAACAACACAACAAAAAATAATAAAAGTAATAATAATAACCCTTAGTTACTAATAAAGGAATGGTAAAACTAAGCAATGTGTTTTTTTTCCTGATTACATGTACTGTTATTATAATTAGGGGGAATGGTAAAAAAAATTAAATAAAAAATAATTATAATAATAAATACATAGGTGATGCATGTTTTTCCCCCTGATCATTAGGGGAGGGGGGTGTTGGTGACTTTTGTTTATATTCCAACATAATTTTTTTTATAATCTTTAATTAATCCAACAACAGGTAATGATCAAACTAGATGAAACATGTACTGTCACATGGTATGATGCAATTAAGGGGGTATGGAAACGCTAATTTATATTTCAACATTAAAAAAATAATGACCAGTTTCACATGGTATGATACAATTAAGGGGGGGGGGGTAATGGTAATGCTGATTTATATTAAAAAAAAATAAATATTAACTTGAATTACCACTACTTTTAACTTTAATTAATTACAACTTCAAGTAATAATAAAACTAGGTGATACATGTTTTTTTCCTAATCATATGTACTGTCACATGGTATGATACAATTAAGGGGGTTATGGTAACGCTACATAATACAATTATAAAGATATGGTTTGGTAGATTTATATTTTAACAAAGTTATAACAATTACAAGATGTTTTTTTTTTTGATCACTTTTGAAAGCATGAGGTATTATGTAGCATGTTTGAGAGTGCAGTATGATTCAGCAAGCCTGTGGGTAAAGATTATCGAACTACCTCCTGCTCCTAATTAACAATGACATTACTATAAATCATAGCAAAGGTCTCATGATTGGTTTTAGACTTTCACTTGTGAAAATGAATTCATAAGGTTTTCAAATTTGTTATTGATAGAAAAACATGATCAGGTTTAATGTCAATAATAACATGTCTTAATATTTTATCCAAGACATTTTTGATCTGGAAAAAAGACCTGTGTTAAAACTTATAATGGATCACAAGTTTACTAAATCATACATCAGGGTTGAGCAATTAAGTGAAAACCATTACTTACCACCAAACCATTTAATTATGAGTCTGGTGGTTCATTAGTTATCATATATGTTTGACATTATCCAATGATTTATAAGTATCCATAACTCAGTAGGCAGTGCGTTGTGCTGTCAGAAAATATACTATTTAGCAAAATTTTCATTCGTCTTAATTTTTGAAATTTATTTAAAACTAAGGTCTGTTCCCTCATGCAAAACATTCCTTGGCTGGATTTGGATTCACATATTTTTGGTACTTTAGATTGGTTAATCTTCAACTGTTTGGCATATGTTTTTTTTATCTATCAAACTTTTCGGCCCCTAGTGTCACTGATGAAGAATGATTTTCCGAAATGTGCACATCTGGCACATCAAAATTTAGCAGGTACAGTGTAACTTCCGAAAACCGACACCTCTAAATACCGACAACCTCCATAAACCGACATTGTCTGCCCGGGACGGATTTATTCTTATATAAATGATGTAATAAAAACTTCCAAAAACCGACACCTCCGTATTCCGAACACCGACATATTTTGTCAGCCCAAATCGGTTTCTTTAAGAGTAAATAAACTTCCAAATCCCGACATTACCTGTGGAACAAATAATGTTTGAATGGTCACGAATGACTGCACGTGATGAGAACTCATATTACCGCGGGCTATGTATAACACCTGTTTACCTACGGTCGATGTTTACTAAATACATTAACTTATTAATTATAATTATTATTATTATGTATCTGTACCGTATGTAATTTTAAAATAAACAAACGTGTTTAAAACGTTTTATTAAAATTTGCGTTGTTTATATTTTAAAAAAAAACAGAAGTCGGATGCCGAAAAGCTGCGTGATGTTTTTAGATGCAAGGCAAAACAATACAGCTTTTTCTTTTTCTTGTTTTTTTTTTTTTAAATCTGAATGATTGATATGACCTCTTCTTCTCGGGCGAGAAAAATAAAATTAAATAACACAAACTTGAGTACTGTTAGCAGGGCCCGATCATAGTAAACGATAAGAACTACGTATTACAACTACGATGACAATGTATGCACATTGTTTTATTGTTCAATTTGTTTAATATAAAAATAAAAATAAAATATAAATAACATTTAAAATATCACTTTACACGATGTAAGTGTTAACAAACACGATCGAATCCACACACATGAACACATTATAATAGCCATATCCGGTAATTGACTAAATTCTGACCTGGTAACGGACTGGAACGAACCGGATTCGAATCCGTTTTTTCAAACTCCTGAAAACCGACACCTCTGTAAACCGACCAAAATGACCAGTCCCGTGGAGTGTCGGTTTACGGAAGTTTCACTGTATTTGTTTTATATTTACCCTTTGGGACCCATGGTTAACTAGGCACCATACCAGTGTTTGAAGGTTACCAATCATTTACTGACATATCCTGTATCAGGTTGTTTGGTTCAAAAACATACCATGTGTTACTATATGGTTCACTAGCACACCAAGGTTAGGCACAATGATTAACCTATGTGAAAAGTAATACTATGGCACTCCATTATACAAATGGGATACCCTATAAAGCTAAAATTAATAGGAAATAGTGTAAATAAAATTTTGGTAATATGGTTATTAAGATTTATATTTCAACATATAAAATTAACAAATTTTAATTACAAATGCATGAAGTAGTTTATGAAGTTATTGATACAGTACATTTTTCTATGATCTCATGTAAAGAAAGGCATGTGGTATGATGCAGCATGTTCTGGTCTGTGGTATGACAAAGCAAGCTTGTTGGTCAAGATTATTGGACTTCCTCCTGCTTCTAATTCAAGATTAATGAACTACTGACCACCTGCTTCTATATTCCTTATCATAAAATTCATGAAATTACTGCGTGATCCATTTATGGAGATATGGTAATGACAGATTTATATTTCAACAAAAAAAATTTAAAACACAATTACAAGTATAAACTGATTGTGCTATGTTTTCTTCTCTGATCACGTGTGAAAGACATGGTATTATACAGCAAGTCTTTGAGTCAAGGTTTCTGAACTGCCACCAACTGTTAATAACAATGATATTACCATAAATTATAGCAAGCATGTATAGGTCTCGTGATTGGTTTTGGACTTTCACTTGTGAAAATTAATTTACAGGATTTCAAATTTGTTACAGATATAAAAATGATACATGATCAGGTTTAATGTCAATAACATGTCCAATCCAAGACAGTTTTTGACCTGAAAGTAAAAGAACTGTTAAAAAGACCTGTGTTAAAAATAACTAAGTAAAAACCATTACTTACTACCAAACCATATAATCATGTGTCTGGAGGTTTATTAGTTACCATATATATGTTTGACATTATCTAATGATTTATAAGTTTACCCTGTGGGACTCATGGTTAACTAGGCACCATACCAGTGTTTGACGGAACCCAATCATTTACTGACATATCCTGTATCAGGTTGTTTTGTTCAAAAACATACCATGTGTTACTATATGGTTCACTAGCACACCAAGTTAGACACAATGATTTACCTATGTGAAAAGTAATACTATGGCACTCTATTATACAAATTGGATACCCTATTGTTTAATTGCATACTGTGTGAATAATTACCCTTCAGTTTACTACCATACTACATGACAACCAATGTTTCACTAGCATTTTATGTAACAACCATTGGTTACCCATGGAAACAGGTATACAATGTGATAACAAATAGATCTAACATTTACAGGAAATAGTGTACAACACATATTTGAGAATATGGTTATGCAGATTTATATTTCAACATATAAATTTAACAAATTTTAATTTCAAGTGCATGAAGTAGTTCATAAAGCAGATACTGTATGTTTTTCTATGATCTCATGTAAAGAAAGGCATGTGGTATGATGCAGAATATTCAGGTCTGTGGCATGATAAAGCAAGCTTGTTGGTCAGTATTATTAAACTTCCTACTGCTTTTAAATCAAGATTAATGAACTACTGACCACCGGCTTCTATATTCCTTATCATGAAATTCAAGAGAACATTTTATGATAAATTTATGGAGATACGGTAAGACTGAGTAGACATTAATAACAGCAGACACATGAAGGATCTATGATTGGTTTTAGACTTTAACTTGTGAAAGGTAATTTGGTAATTATCAAATTGGTATTATAATATGAGTTTTAAAAAAATAAAATATGATAAGCTTTGCATTCCAGTGGTTACCATATGACTGTTTGCTGGTACCTGATGATTCATTAGTGTACCCTGAAATACCAATGCCTCAATAGGTATCAACTAAATGAAGCAATCTGATTGGGCATAAAACACCTGTGTGTCAATTGTTTGAAAGAGTGCTTAATCATCTTTGCATGAGGTAAATAAATATCTGAGATACTATTTCTAGATTACTTCATAAATACAGCCCATCAGTTCTATATTAAAGTACAGAAAACAAGTTCAAAACAGGTAAATCTGAGCAAACATTTCCAATATGAAATGGCATGTGTGGACGCTGGAAGTCCATTTGCCATAGATTCAAGATGTCATGTCATAAACTTAAAATGAATCTTTGATAATTTTGTTTTTTTTTTTACCATGTAATTAAACATGTTTAATCTTCCATAAATCTTCAGAGATTAAAAAGGGTTGATATATCACATGTGTTAAAAACCTAATACCGGTCTTATAGATCTGAAGATGTATGTTCTATTTGTACAATCGACTGTGTAAAAACCTATATAAGTCAAAACATTTCAGATACAAAGGTTTACAGTTGTTAAATTTACCTGTGTTAAATCCAAATGCATTTATCTAAAACATTTTAGATCTGAAATTGTTCTGTTGTTTACAAAATCAGAATTAAACCCTAAACCTATCTATTCCAAAACATTTCAGAAATGCAGATGTCCAGTTGTTATATAAATTGTTTTAAAACCAAATACCTAACATTTCAGACCTGGCCCCAGTTTCACAATCATTCATTCAGTTGAGTGTCCACTCAATTCGAATTCGGGAATATTTCAGTGTCAATTTTTAGACATTACACAGTTAAAATTGGATATCTAATGTTATATCTAAATTGTTAATTAAGTGTAATTTTGTTGAACTTTTAAAATAATGATGAGAGACAAATTGGAATATTTGAGTTGAGTGCACACTCAGTTGAGTGAATGATTGTGAAACTGGGGCCTGAAAGTGTATGTTTATTTCACCTTGTATGTAAAAACCTGTTATCAGATCCAAGTGTTTAGGTGTTAAATTTACCTGTGGTAAAACCCAAATACCTAACACCTATTTTATCCAAAACATTTTAATTCTGAGGATGTTCAGGCCTAAGTTTTGTAATCATTCACTCAACTCAGTGTACATTCAACTCAAATATTTCCTATTTTTCTCTGATCAACATTTTAAAAATTTTAAGTTTTTTAAGACAATGTGTTTTTTTGTTTAAAAAACATAGTAGAACATTAAAATATATAAGATACACAGTTTTAACTAATAAAAGTATGTAATGTCTTAAAATTGACAGAAATATTCCCTAATTTGAGTTAGGTGTACTCTTAATTGAGTAAAGATTGTGAAACTGGGACCAGATGTTAAATTCACCTGTGTTAATTCCAAATAACCAAAATATATTCTATCCAAAACATTTCAGATCTGAGAGTATTCAGGAGTTAAATTCACCTGTGTTAAATCCCAATACCAATAAAGTCCAAAACATTTTAGATCTGAGGTTGTACGTTTATTTCACCTGTTAAACATGTTATCGGATCTAAGTATTCAGGTGTTAAATTTACCTGAAGTTTGTTAAAACACAAAACCTTTTACCGAAAACATTTCAAATTTGAGTGTTCAAGTGTTGTTCACCTGTGTTTGAACCCAACACCTGTCTCATCTAAATGATCTTAGATGTTTGGATTAGACTGACTCTATTTCTACTGTACATAAATCTATAATAAACTAACAAGGTGTTATCAGCAATGAAATGATTACTAAATAAGTAAGGAACAATCACCTTCAAAAGTACAGTACTGGCTTAATACCTATTCTTGCTGCAATTCTCGTCATCTTTCCCCCACCCCTTTTTTTGGAAGTTACCATTATTTTAAAATTTAAAAAATACATAATCAAGATATCATAAACTTTAAGAAGGTACTAACTCATTTTGACAGAAAGCCGTGAAGATCCGAGATTATAGACAAAAATAGGTACATGATGAGAAACCAATTTTGATAATATCACAGAGTTTTGTTTTTTATTTCCTCATTGTAGATGTAAGAAATTTTGTATGCAAAGTGTTCACAAGCATGTAAAATGATAATCCTTTAGTATACAAAGAGAGGCAAAAAGGTTGATAAGTCATGTTTCATCAGCTAATCATGTAACACCCTATCACCCCATGTGTACCCTATGGTTTACTAGCATAACATGTGATAGCCTTTGGTTCACTAGCATACATGTGATACTTTATGGTTCATTAGCATAACATGTGATACTCTGTGGTTCACTGAGCATGCCATATTAAACCGGCTATGGTTCACTAGCATACCATAATCACATACCTTATGGTTTCACTTGCATATCATGATCATATACCCTTTGGTTCTCAAGCAAACATTCTGATACCCTATGGTTCCCGAACCCAATTGCATATATTACAATACCAACTACACAAACACATGTAATTGTTATTATATATGCCTTGTATACATTTAGATTTCACAGGGCAGGCTTGTGAACTCCATCAGAAACCTCTAATCATCCCAAAACTAAGTTCTAAAACAAAAACTTTGAGTCATAAAAGTTCAACTGTACTTAGGTATGTATATAAGTATCACTTTATTATTTGTATGTACAATAAGGGTATTAGCAATAATAATAATAATAATAATAATAATAATAATGATAATAAAATTAAATAAGAAAAGAAAAAAAAATTTTTCAGAACGATCTTTTTTTCTGAGAGAAAACATTGCAATAATCCTAAGTTCTTAAGGTTTTTCTCATGCTTTAGTGAAGATTTTCATGTAATTAGAAAGAAAATACATTCATGAATGAATCCAAAACAGAAAAATGCACAATGGTAACAGGCTTTGTTTGAGTTAAGATAAGACTAAGTAAGTAATATATATATATATATATATATATATATATATATATATATATATATATATATATATATATATATATATAGTTGACTCTCATTAATTCAAAATTGAAGGGGTCAGATGAAAAATTTCGATTTATCTGAATTTCCAATTCACCTTTTTGATTACTGACAATCAGAAACGGGAGTTTACTCTAAAAGTAAAGCGCTCCTCTATTGACATCACGTATATGCTGTTACGTATTATAATAATGCTTACAATTGACACTGAAATTTTATGATTAAGATTAAATTAAACATCAAAAATTAAAAATAATTTTTTGCACAATAAAATGAGCAAATCGGAAACTTCACCGGAAGCTACAAGGTTCCATTGAAATTTGTTAAGCACTTACTATCATTGGGCGAGGCTCAGTTGAAGTTTCTTTTATTCATAATCATAACTTCTTTATCTGTTATCCTTAGCGTCTGACCTTTGTGATTATTGAAATCATGGCTTGCCATGTCACAGTAGCTGAATGGTGTATACCATTTGGCTCGACAGATTAATTAAGTTTTAGCGTGGCAATTAGCGTTGGTAATTCTTGTGATCAATGACTGTGGAAGAATGGACTGCCCACTTTTTCATTTTACGCCAATGAAATTTTTCCTTTACTGACAGACGGTTTATCATGACCTGACCGGAAGAGAAAATCATGGAAATAGCATGGGATACCGACTTCCTTTTTCATGTGTATTTTGAGTCGGATCTTCAGAGTAAACCGACACTTCTTAAACAAGAGGCGGATTAATTATTTCAGGTATAAATCAACATTTTTAAGATAAAATATTTTTGTGTAAATGTAATTGGTTTTTTTTTTATTTTGCCGCTTAGTTTCAACTTGTTGTTTTAACAAATTTATCCAAACTACAATAAACAAGGAAAGTATATTTCGATTTAAACATTGAAATTTTCATTATATTTTGTTATCTAGACTGAAAAATCACTTAGATTTAAGCAAAATTTCGAATTTCGGTATTTCAATTTAAACACAAATTTGCATAGAAATACATAGCGATCTGAAGGGACCGTTTATATCATTTCGATTTAAGCGAAATTTCGATTTAACCGATTTCAAATTAATGAGAGTCGACTGTATATATATATATATATATATATATATATATATATATATATAATTATATATATAATTATATATATATATATATATATATATATATATGGAAGAACTTTATGAGCAATGTCCTTATGAGGGTTTTAATAAAAAAAACTTTTTAGACTAAAAATCAATTTTGTCAGGTATAAGATAGTAACTAAATAATCTCAGTACAGAGAGAACATTTCTGGCTAAATTAAAGCAATTTAGTGTACAAAATTTATAATTAATACTAAATAATTCAAAAAATTTGAAAATGCATGTTGACAAAATAATCCCATATCTGCACTCGATCTTGTTCAAAAACACTAATCTTGTGATTAACATGATCAAAATACAGTATATCCCGGATATATTGAATTGCATAAATTGGACTCCAGCATATTTTGAAATGACAAAAAAATACCCTGCAAAACACCTACTTTTTATGACCAAAAAAATTCCACTTATATTGAACTTGCTTATATTGAATTCCTGGTTATTATTGAAAATTTTTTTGGTCCCCAAAAGAGCAAATTCTATGACTTTCATTTGGATATATCAAAGTGGTATTTTGAATGGATGTGTGATCAATTTAGCCAAAATCATGCTGGTTACCATCATTCTGTTGAGGCCATATACGGGGTCGCAGTAACTGATTTTAACTCATAATTAAAGATAAGTGTTGTACAAGTGAGTACTTTTCAAGGTAAATAAAAATATGATTTGTTAGTTGTTTAATTTAATTTAAAAAACAACATGGCATCCACGCCATAGAAGAGAAAAACTTTGTCATTAATTACAAAATATGAACTTATAAACGAAATCGACAAAAATGTGAAAACACAGGCTGAAATAGCAAAATATTTTGGGATAAAACTGAGTACTTTAACAATGCATTATAAACAAAAGGATGTAATATTACAGGCCAATGAGTTAGGAGAGTTTTCACCAAAATGTAAACATTTTAGATAATGGAAATTAAAATGAAATTGAGGAATATTTATATAAGTGATTCTCAAATGTCAGAAGTTCAAATATTGCAGTTAGTGATGAAATTCTGATGAATAAATGATACGGTATATTGAATTATTTTACCAAGTCCCCTCAATTGCAATATCTCCAGGTAATACTGTAGTGAGCATTTCTTTCAAACTCAAATATGACAGGGAAATAATTTCTTGGTTCTTATGCAGCAAGCAGACTGAAGTAAAATATTATCACAAGCTTAATATACCCTTATTGTACATAATTTAATTTTTTTATCCATGCACAAAAGAGATAGAAGTAGAGCAAGCTAATACATACAGGCTGCAGAAGATTTATTACATGTAAATTACTGGCGGTCATCCTGTCCACACTGATGACTGACGACTGTCTGGACTGACCGTGGTCATCATCGTCATCCCCCTCCAATGTGTCATTTTCTGAAAGTTCCGCTCCAGATCCGCTGCTACTAGAGGAATATGTGGATGTGGTAACATCTGACTGTACATGATCTTCCCATTCCTCAGAGCTTACTGTACCCTGTAAAATAAAAAAAAAATATTTTCCTCGTATTCCAATTTCCATAACAATATCAAGTAAAAGTGCCTAAAGTCTAAAGTTATAGGGGAGCTTTGAGGTCAAATGATATAAAATGTGGACTTATGCATCACAGTGCCATATCAATATCAACTAAAAGTGCCTAAAGTTATAGGGAACCTGGAGGTCAAATGGTAAAAAATGTGGACTTATGGATCACAGTGCCATAACAATATCAACTAAAAGTGCCTAAAGTTAAAGGGAACTTGGAGGTCAAATGATATAAAATGTGGACTTATGCATCACAGTGCCATATCAACTAAAATTGCCTAAAGTTTTAGGTGAGCTTAGAGGTAAAATGGTATAAAATGTGGACTTATGGATCACAGTGCCATAACAATATCAACTAAAAGTGCCTAAAGTTATAGGGAACTTGGAGGTCAAATAGTATAAAATGAGGACTTATGGATCACAGTGCCATATCAACTAAAAGTGCCTAAAGTTATAGGGTCTGGAGGTCAAATGGTATAAAATGTGGACTTATGGATCACAGTGCCATATCAATATCAACTAAAAGTGCTTAAAGTAATAGGGGAGCTTAGAGATCAAATAGTATAAAATGAGGACTTATGGATCACAGTGCCACATTAACTAAAAGTGCCTAAAGTTATAGGGAACCTGGAGGTCAAATGGTATAAAATGTGGACTTATGGATCACAGTGCCATATCAATATCAACTTAAAGTGCCTAAAGTAATAGGGGAGCTTAGAGATCAAATAGCATAAAATGAGGACTTATGGATCACAGTGCCATATCAACTAAAAGTGCCTAAAGTTATAGGGACCCTGGAGGTAAAATGGTATAAAATGTGGACTAATTATGGATCACAGTGCCATATCAATATCAACTAAAAGTGCCTAAAGTTATGGGGGAGCTTAGAGGTCAAATGGTATAAAATGAGGACTTGTGGATCACAGTGCCATATCAACTAAAAGTGCCTAAAGTTATAGGGGAGCTTAAAGGTCAAATGGTATAAAACGAGGACTTATGGATCACAGTGCCATATCAACTAAAAGTGCCTAAAGTTATAGGGAACTTGGAGGTCAAATGGTATAAAATGTGGACTTATGGATCACAGTACCACATCAACTAAAAGTGCCTAAAGTTATAGGAGAACTTAGAGGTCAAATGGTATAAAATGTGGACTTATGGATCAAAGTGACATATCAACTAATAGTGCCTGAAGTTATAGGGGACTTTGGAGGTCAAATGGTATAAAATGTGGACTGATGGATCACAGTGCCATATCAACTAAAAGTGCCTAAAGTTACAGGGGAGCTTAGAGGTCAAATGGTATAAAGTGTGGACTTATGGATCACAGTGCCATATCAGCTAAAATTGCCTAAAGTTATAGGTACCCTAGAGGTCAAATGGTATAAAATGTGGACTTATGGATCACAGTGCCACATCAACTAAAAGTGCCTAAAGTAATAGGGGAGCTTAGAGATCAAATAGCATAAAATGAGGACTTATGGATCACAGTGCCATATCAACTAAAAGTGCCTAAAGTTATAGGGACCCTGGAGGTAAAATGGTATAAAATGTGGACTAATTATGGATCACAGTGCCATATCAATATCAACTAAAAGTGCCTAAAGTTATGGGGGAGCTTAGAGGTCAAATGGTATAAAATGAGGACTTGTGGATCACAGTGCCATATCAACTAAAAGTGCCTAAAGTTATAGGGGAGCTTAGAGGTCAAATGGTATAAAACGAGGACTTATGGATCACAGTGCCATATCAACTAAAAGTGCCTAAAGTTATAGGGAACTTGGAGGTCAAATGGTATAAAATGTGGACTTATGGATCACAGTACCACATCAACTAAAAGTGCCTAAAGTTATAGGAGAACTTAGAGGTCAAATGGTATAAAATGTGGACTTATGGATCAAAGTGACATATCAACTAATAGTGCCTAAAGTTATAGGGGACTTTGGAGGTCAAATGGTATAAAATGTGGACTGATGGATCACAGTGCCATATCAACTAAAAGTGCCTAAAGTTACAGGGGAGCTTAGAGGTCAAATGGTATAAAATGTGGACTTATGGATCACAGTGCCATATCAGCTAAAATTGCCTAAAGTTATAGGTACCCTAGAGGTCAAATGGTATAAAATGTGGACTTATGGATCACAATGCCTCTCACTACCTGGACTCAAATTCTCTTTTGGCAGATCCTAGTGTAAGAAAGTTTGTCTGTCACTTGCAAAAGGTCAGTTGTTTTTAATAGACACTCTGGTTTCCCAAGCATCCCTTCAATGACCAAGCATATGTCTCTGCCAGTCACATTATCTCAGCACTAACGGAACAAATTAATAATTTGTCCCTTAAATGCCAAGCCCCTGATGAGGATCGATTAATTGAATAGTGGTCTTACATCCCAGTCAAGAATATTTCACTTGTATGAAGACCTCTCCAACTTATGGTGAAGAGTCAGAAATTTTGACCTTTCCAGTGCACTCAGCACATTGTGCTGGGAGGGTTCTTTAATGCAGAGTCAGAAATTTTGACCTTTGCAGTGCACTTGGGACATTGTGCAGGGAGGGTTCTTTTGTGTCTAATGAAAGCTGTGACACAGAGTATTGGTTTTGAAAGTCTCCTCTGAAGATGACATGACATTCATTTCTAAATGCAGAGTGCCTGGAGAAAGAACAAACACTACATATATTTTCAAGTCTTGGTTAGACCTGGCTGGAGTTTGAATCCCTGACATCCCACAAAGGCCAAGGTTAATTAGAAAGCAGTATCACAAGTTTACAAGTATTGTGTAAAGCCTGGCTAGTGTTCTAACCCTGACCTGCCACTCAAGACAGAGCTTGTAACCTGGTAGTTTTTGATGATGTAGAAAATACATTAATTTAAAAGAAACTAGCTGTCACTTTTTGACATGCCATCCCCTACGTCGACACTGGAAAAGTAACACCAAAGTCTCGCCTTATGTCAATGCCAAGCTAGACAATTACAAATGTTCATCAAAATCACAAAGATCTCAAAATTTAATGTTATCAACATTTTTCAATTACTTTGGCCCCACAGGGATTTTTTTTTCACAAAGCTCAATTCTACAAAATTTTCTCCCAATAAAAATTAATGATTCTACAATACCTAATTATATAAGTAAAGAGTAATAGAGAAAATTTCATCCAGAAGGGCCATGTCAGGGTCATTTTTAGCCAGGAGGCATACTGAGGTAATGGGTTTATTTGGTATTCCCTGCCTCCTGTTACATTCATCAAACTCAACTAGTTTGTCATGTTTTGTGTATTGTATTTTGTGTGTGAAGAAGAGAGGAGTAGAGTAACACTGTTTTAAGCCCCCAAGAAGCTTTCTTTGGTTATTTTAAATATTAGTTTTGTGATGGTGGCAGAAAGTAGAAAACCGAGAAAAAACCAGCAACTTCTTGCGAGAAAACTGGCTGACTTTCTACCAATAGAATCAGCCCAGATAGAATTTCAATCTAGGTGATGGAAGTATTACAATCCATGACCATTCTTTGGTTAGACCTGTAAATGTCCCTCTGGCCTTTTGATCATGCCTCATTTTGACCTGTATGTGTCCTGTATGGCTTTCTTAAGGTCATAATTATGCCTCATTTTGACCTGTGCTGGTCCTCCATGGCTTTTTAGCACCATGACCATGCCTTATGTTGACCTTAATGTGTCCTCCAAGCCTTTTTTTTATGTCATGATCATTCCTCATTTTTTTTTTTATATCATGATCCTGCCTCATTTTGACCTGTATGTGTCCTTCAGGGCCTTTTTAACATCATGATCATGTTCATGCCTCATTTTGACCTGTATGTGTCATCCAGGGCTTTTTAACATCATGATCATGCCTCATTTTGACCTGTTTCTGTCCTCCAGGCCTATTTTATGTTATGATCATGCCTTATTTGGACCTGTATGTGTCCTACAGGGTTTTTATGCCATTATCATGTCTCATGTTGACCTGTTTGTGTCTAACAGGGCTTTTTTGTGCATCATGATCATGCCTGATGTTGACCTAAATGTGTCAAAAGTTAAACTACATATACTTGGGAAAGAGAAATGTCAAAGAATGAAGTCAAAAGTCAAACTACATGTACTCTGGTAACAGAAATGTCAAAGAATGAAGTCAAAGTCAAACTGCATGTACTCTGGTAACAGAAATGTCAAAGAATAAAGTCAAAAGTTGAACTACATGTACTCTGGTAACAGAAATGTCAAAGAATAAAGTCAAAAGTTAAACTACATGTACTCTGGTAACAGAAATGTCAAAAAATAAAGTCAAAAGTTGAACTACATGTACTCTGGTAACAGAAATGTCAAAGAATGAAGTCAAAGTCAAACTGCATGTACTCTGGTAACAGAAATGTCAAAGAATAAAGTCAAAAGTTGAACTACATGTACTCTGGTAACAGAAATGTCAAAAAATAAAGTCAAAAGTTGAACTACATGTACTCTGGTAACAGAAATGTCAAAGAATAAAGTCAAAAGTTGAACTACATGTACTCTGGTAACAGAAATGTCAAAGAATAAAGTCAAAAGTTGAAATACATATACTCTGGTAACAGAAATGTCAAAGAATGCAGTCAAAGTCAAACTGCATGTACTCTGGTAACAAAAATGTCAAAGAATAAACTCAAAAGTTGAACTACATGTACTCTGGTAACAGAAATGTCAAAGAATGAAGTCAAAAGTTAAAGTATGTGTAGGTACTCCGGTAACATAAATATCAAAGAATGAAGTCAAACGTTAAACTACATGTACTTGGGAAACAGAAATGTCAAAAAACTAAACCAAAATAAATGCATGATGAGTACCCACACTTACAGGAATAAAAATTTATGTTATAAACTTTTCAGAATACCATACAGGTTAGATACAAGTCGGAGCATCAATAGAAATGTTGTTTTTATGTTGACTTTAAAAAAAGGAATGAAACAAAATAAATAAATGCAAAATATCTTTTTAAAATTTACACTTAATTACCTTAGATCCATCTGGATTTGTTGTAATGGGACTATTTTCTCCTTCAGATGAACTTATTCCGGTACTCTCTTTCATGTAATTCAAATTCAATGATGCAGGTGGGGGTCTCCGTGTATGGGTATAACCATAACCACTCTCGCTACTTTCATCACCAGGAATCTTTCGGCGTCTTAGACCTTTTAATGACCTTAGAGTCATGCTATCATTTTCTGTCTCGGACCCAGTCTCTTGTTTTACTTTACGATTTTTCACAACACGTTTTATCCCTTGTGTTCTAAATTGCCCTGATAAAGAACGAGATCGTGTGGGAATTTTGCCTTTAAACGGTTTGTCAAAGTCTTTTACACTGTAAATGGCATCATTCTGACCATTGGTCAAAGTTTTAAATCCAAAACTATCACAGTAAATATTTTCTTTGTTTTCTAATAAGTTACTTTTAATCAACAGATCTGAATCACTGAAATTCTTAACTGCAGTGTCTAAGATGCCAAAATCAGTGTCCTGTTCAATGTTTTCTTTAGACTCAGAATTTTCCAAATTTTCATCATATACATCTATCCCATTACATCTTTTAACTTCTGTCAATTCTTTTATTTCGACTTCAACTTTCTTCTTGTTCTCAATCTTATCTTCTTCTTTTCTAAGAGCACAATATGACATACAATACACTTCATCTTGAGTTTTAGATTCATTCAAAACATTTTCACAACCTTGATTTTCTCTATGGTTACTTATAGTGTTTAAAACCAGATTATCTTTAAGATGGATTATATTATTCTTCGGAAACAATAATGAACCATCGGTTTTTCCCGGTAATTTTAGACCAACATCCACATTTCCACACAACTCTATATTATCTTGTTTCTTATTTAATGCTTCTATGCTTTCCTTATCCACTGATAAAATTTCAAACTTTCCGTTTGTTTCGTCATCCGACATTTCCATCTCTTCATGAGAGTCATCTTCTCGGGGTTCCTCGCTGTCTTGACTTTCATGACCGTGTTTTAAAGACCCTGATATTGTGTACTCATCACTCCAGCTCACTGACTTGCTATCTGAAGGAACAACTTTATTTTCTTGTGGATTTAACTCCACTGAAACTGAAGTATTTCCTGATGATTTAGATAAAAGAGATTCTTTGCAATCTTTTTCAAAAAAGTGTTTAAGTTGCCCCTCTTTTTCTAAATGAGTTTCTTTCCCATTAGAAACATCTGTTTTCATCAAATTGACACCAGAATCATCAACTAATTTCTCACATTCTTCAGACAGTTTCTGTGGAGCATCTGATGTTTTTGCCTTTATTTCATTTTCACAATGATTGCTAAGTTGCTCTGTGGAGTTTTTCTTCTTGAACCCTGGGTAATTCTTTTTTCGACTTTTCCTATCTCTGTAACAATATAAAAAAGAATTGATGTGATTTAAAATCACTGTCATAATAGTTTCACTTACATCAGTAAATCAGTAGGTTTACCATTAAAGTGATAAACAAGAGTTTTGATTAAAATGGGGCTTTATGCTCTACGTATTGAATTCAGACAAGCTGAAATATTAACAACTAACTGAAATTGTTTAGCCATTTTAGTAAACTATTAATCTTAATAAAATTGTTTATTGTTTGATATGGCAAGAAAAGGATTGCTTGACATCATCTTTTATAAATCAAATCAAATTTTTCAAATCTGCTGAACATGCAGAAAATTTTTATCAATTTTTATGTCATGATTATGCTTATTACTAAAGAACCACTAAAATAAGATTAAACAAACTCAAATTCAAACTTGACCTGCAATTTGACAATATACTTTAAATTCAAACTTGATCTGCAATTTGACAATATTCTCAAAATTTAAACCTGACCTGGACTTACTCAATATTCAAATTTAAACTTTAAATTTAATTAAAAATTTAAAAATTTAAAATCAAAACTTGATCTGCATTTTGAAAATATTCTCTCTCAACATTCAAACTTGACTTGAATTTTGAAAATATTCTCAAAATTTAAACTTGACCTGAACTTACTCAATATTCAAATTTAAACTTTAAATGTAACCAAAAATTAAAAAATAAAGTTAATTCATTATACAGGAGAAAAACTTAACTAAAAAGTGTTACAATGTTTAAAAAATTCTATATTTAAAAATTTGGACACTCTCTTGATCTAAAATTTTACTTTCAAAAACAGATTCATTATTTGTTATTCTGTAATAGTCAATAAGTAAATTATAACCAGTTTAAACCATGTTTACATTGCAATGATAACCTTTTTTGACCTGATCTGAATAACATGATGTTTGGTTGTCTTGGTAACTTGGTAACAAAAGAAGCTCTTATTACATGTGCGGTAATATTGATATTTTTTTTCTTATCTAAAAACTGATGAATTATTCAAGAATTTGAAACTACATGAAGTCTGTTGCCCTAAAATATAGAAAATTGCAATCGTTAAAAAAAAAAAGAGAGAAAAATAAAAATAAAATAATTATTACATTTTAAGTACATGTAATTTTTTAAATAATGTACCAGTAGTTAAAATCAAAATTGAGATTTACTCTTGCAAATACTGCCAACCTTATTATTTTTTTTTATTTTATTTTAACAATAATGAAGAAAACATTTTAATGTGTTTCCTGGCAATGGTCTGATGTGGCTACTGTAGTGATATAAAAATCAATTTTAATTTTAATTACAATTAAGACTAGCAGTAATTTATACTTCATTTCTCTTAATATACATAATTTTAAATATAAAAAGATAAAACAGTTACAAATTTGTGAAATTTCTTTATCATTATTGTAGTAATCTAAAACAATGGCGTACAAGTCACATTTCACAGTGCTTTGATTAAAAAATTTCAAGCAGATTCCTGACCCTGACGAAGTTTCCAAATTCACCTGCCATAATTGTAATCTCTTAATTACACCATCCTTCCTTCCATCTCAAAAAGGAAACATTTGGTAAAATTAAAAGAATCATGACAGATGTGTTAAGGCCAGCCATTTAAATATTTCAGTTACCATGGCAACAAAACAAAAGTAACTTCATCATCCAGTTTCACCATCCCATCGCTAACAACTATGACTTAACTGAAATGATCATGACTAGGCTGAATATAACTTTTAATCATGTTTTTAATTTTCTTAGCAACAAAATAAAACTTACCTCATCATCAATGAAAAAGCAACCTTTACATGTATGGAGAATTAGCCCTCGCTTTGAAAAGAACGAGCCAAAAAATTGGCCAACTTTCAAATTTAGGAACCAATTGATAATAAAGTTTAATGAACTGTACCAATAGGCCTCATAAACTACAAGACCCATACAGGATCCAAACCTGCATCGCCTGGGCATTTTTAACACAGGTACTTATTTCTGATATTGAGAAATAGTATGTCTTTAATAGTTTATAATGTAAGAAATAAGTGTCTGGGATTATTTCAACCATGAATAGTCAGAATGCTTATAAATTAATACAGATTTTGCAACAGCTGTGAAACTTATGTACCAAATACTGCTGTTTTTTTAAATGTTCTCCCAAGTGCAGGTATGATATTTACTGACCATGTATAAACCATATTAGGTCACCAACACACCATGTAATGATTATATCCTTCCAATAAGGTGTTGAAATTAAAATTTTGAATGGTAAAACTAAACTTTTACATCTGCATCAGGCAATTCCGGGTTGACATTTTGCTGCAAGAATATATTGGAAGTGAGGAAGAGTGTAGTTGCCACATGAACATTACATTATTACAACAGCATTGTTGGGTCGGCTGAGTTTCACAACTATTGTAATCCCTTGATAAAACATTCATATTATGTAAAAAATGTGATTAATTTTATTAATTCTTCCAAATTACAATATGTGAATATACAAAGAATATATAATATTTGAAATACAAAATTCAAGCTTTTTGTAGATAATGACCATTATCTCTGTATTTTCTTCAACAATAATGGTGCATCATGTTCTTGAATGTGTTGTTGCTAAGTACATGTTTTTCAGTTACAAACTACTATTTTTTAACTTCTATACTTTGACAAAATGAGTTTAACAACTCATTTATTCCTTATGTGAGTATAATGAAAGCACATGCAGCTGCATTATCAAATTTAACATATGTGTCTTATGGATTACACAAAATATGCACTGTTCATATGGTTTTTTTTTTCTTTCTTTTTTTTTTTTTTTTTTTGTTTTTTGTTTTTTTTTCTTTGGGTAAAAAATGACGAAGTTCCATATGCAACAATTTTACAAAAATCATCAAATGTAAAAAAATAGGAGGTGCACACAACCTGTACAAATCAACTGGGTAAAATTTTATTTTATTTGGATAAAGTTAATAGGAGTTATGGATTACACAAACCATGCACAGTTGAGGCGTGATGGACAGACTGACAGACTGATGGACTGAGTTGAGCCATTACTAGAAATGCTTTTGCCTCTGGTGATGTATGTTAAAGGCAACATAAAGTTTGTCCCAAATGCAATTATATATTATTAAGCTTTAATGACACAAACATGCACATATGCACATTCATATGCCACATCCTGCCATAAGCTCACATGACCTATGGTCAGGTGATCAAAAATAGGGCAAAATGTGACAGATTCTGTTGGTTGAAAAAACTGAATTTTTAAATGATTAAAAAATGATTTTTTTTTCATTGCATGGTCTTATAGAAAAAAATGAATAAATATATAACACAAATACCTGGTAAATTTTGATGTGCCAGATGTGCACATTTCAGGAAATCATTCCTCATCAGTGACACTAGGGGCAGAAAAGTTTGATAGAGAAAAAAATATAAGCCAAACATTTGAAAATTACTGAATCTAAAGTTCAAAAATTTTATGAATAGAAATCCAACTAAGGAATGCTTTGCATGAGGGAAAAAACCTTAGTTTTAAATAAATTTCAAAAATTAATGGAATAAAAAAGTTCTTTATACCTGGACATATGTTTTCCATCTCTGTGAAGAAGAGTTCTGTGTGAAACATGTGATAAAACTGTCTGACTGTGTATAAGTCCTAATATCAACATTAACACACCAGGGATCACAACTTCTGACAAGGAAAATTCCTGCAAAAATAATATTTAAAAAAAATCAACAACAAGGATATGTAAAACTAGTTCTGTGTCACTGATGCATTTCAGGAGTGAACTCATTTGCTTAGATAAATTTTACCGCTTTGTGGTTTTTTTTTTTTTTTTTTGTATTCTAAAAAAAAAAACAAAAAAAAACCCCAACTTTATTCAATTAGGGTTTTACTATCTAAGGTTACAGTGACCTTGAATAAACATCAAGGTCCACCATTTTGAAACACCATTTTCAAGGATTCATAATGTTTTCTGTTTTATAAGACTCAAAATATGGGTCTGATTTAATTTCATTGTTGGTGTTTTTACACCCCAGTCAAGAATTTTTCATTAATATCATCATAGTTAGTATTGGGTGTTAGATGGAGAATAATAAGGTCTCACAAAAAACCAAAAACCTATCACAGATGACCTGGGTCAATGGTTGGAATCAGAGTACCCATAGAAAAACAATGACGGAGAAACTTTTTCACTGCTGAGTTAAAATCAACTCTGCAATCCGTAAGCAAGAGCAATTTCAAATTTTACTATCTTGGATAATAGTAGCTTAAATCAATATTTTTTTGCAATTTAGTTTTAAAGAAGACTTAGTACATGTGAACCTGTAAACTACTTACATCTTTACTAACACTGACACCAACGTTTCTGAAAAATATCAAGGTAGTCACAACCTGTAGTGTGTATAGACACAGCAAAAACAGCCAAAACTTGAAGGATGTCTGCTGCAACCACCTACAAACAAAAACAACAACAAAAAACAAAAAAAGTAAATAAATAAAAAAAAAAAAATTGATTTGTGTTTATAATTTTATGTCTAAAATTTTTAATAAGGTCTTGCAAAAAATGGCTATTGTGGAAAATTTCATGACAATAACAACTATCTTTTAACACCTAAAGCTTTTTGCATTTTTCCATCAGATTCCAACATACATGTATTGTGTTGTAAAACTGAAAGCAAACTCCATATGAACTACAAAATTAAGTTGATCTAATAAATAAAAACAAGAATTCCACGGATTTAAATGTCTCATCAGGTTAGTTTTTGATAGAGTAGAACATTACTTTAACATAAACTTTCACATTTCGACATGCTGTAGCCATTGACACCGGAAAAGTAACACCTGAGTCCCGCCTTATGGCAATGCCAGGCTCGTCAATCAAATCTAATAAATTTGCACTTTTTTAGTATAAAAAACAATGATACTTTGTTCTTCTTTTGTTTTAAAATTTGCATTTTAAAATACCTATTGTTTTAAATCAAAATCAGAAGTATAAAAACAACTAACTCATAGTCAAAACTTCCATTCACGCTAAAACAAGAATAACCATACAATGATCATATTACATAGTACAATATACTGTCTACAAATATGGACTTACAAGTTGACTTAAAACAGTTCACATGTCAACTGGTCTGGATTTTTTATTTTGATTTTAACAATTTTATATTATCACCAAAATTTGTGACTCGTAAAAACTACATGTACCTGCTATACAGTATTATATATAATATTCTTATGTAATAATGCTTACCATTTGTAGAAAAATGGGAAAAATATAACTCTAGTTATAGCCTTATGTGTTATATACGTCCATGAGACCTGCGGTTTGGCTTTAGAAAATGTCGAACCTAAAATACATCAATCATCAAAAAGTGAAATTAGTGGATTTCTTAATCAAAATTTGGTTTTAGATAAGCTTTAGAAAATGTTGAACCTAATAACATCAATAATAAAAAAGTGAAATTAGTGGATTTCTTAATCAAAATTTTATTTTTGATAAGCTTAAGAAAATGTTGAACCAAAAATACATCAATAATCAAAAAGTGAAGTTTGTGGATTCTTTAATCAACATTTTGATTAAGAAAAGCTTAAGAGAATGTTGAAAATTAAAAAATAATTTCTCTAACTTGTATGATTTCATCCCCACACTCTTTTTTATAAGATTCTGCAGATAGCACATTAGAATCATTGTAATGTTTCCGCTCCAGAACACACCTGAGAAATTAACTCAAATTTTAGAGATGACACTTGTGAATTTTTACAGATCACACCCAAGAATTGTCATCCAATTTTTGCAGATCACATCTGACAAACGGTAACTCAAAGTCTGCTTTTGGAGAGAGTGCATAAGCAGCTCTCTCAATATTTAATGAGTTAGATAACCAATCGTTAAACAAAGTATGTCCCTTATTAAGATTTTAACTTGAAGTTTACACTTCTCCATTACATCCTGGTAGAAAGTGAACTGAAACTGGTAAAATGCTGGGAGAAGTGAGTAATGGTTTTTAATGCCCCAGTCAATGTTGTTTGCTGATATCAAGGCAGTAAGTTCCAGGATGGTGAAGGAAACTGGAGTACCCAGAGAAAACCACTAAATTTCAGCAAGAGAACTGACAAACTTTTCACACTACATATACCTAATGGGATTAAATCTATGTAGTGAGAGGCACTGTAATTTATCCATGCAACTTTAGACCAATGGCACTATGATTTGTCAGTGCAACTAGACCACCGGCCATCGAGGCACTTGTGAAAATCTGAGGGGTATCTTTTTTTTTATTTGACACCACATGGTCAAAGTGTTGTACCAGAGCCAGGACAGACTTAAACTCTTAACAGCTTTAGTCTTACTTGACCAAAAAGGCCAAGTTGTCTAAAGCATGCACCTACAGAAGATCACAGTAACTTTGATAACCAGATTAGAATGCTACTTGAGAAGATCCTAGTGTGAGAAAGTTTATCAGTTCCCTTGCCAAAGGTCATTGGTTTTTTTTGTTTTTTTTTTGTTTTTTTTTTTAGCACTCCCGTTTCCTCCACCATCCCGAACTGACCACCTCAATATAAGTGACAGAATCTTGAATGGGAAGTAAAATACCATTACTCAACATTAACTTAAGCAAAGAGCTTTTGCTTGAGGTGGTCTTAAGATGCATACAGATCACAGTGCCCATCCCCTAGATTTGAATCCAACTCTGGCAAATCCTAGTGTGGGAAAGTTTGTCAGTTCACTTTCCATAGGTCAATATTTTTCTTCAGTTTCTTCCACCATTTCAAGACTGACAATGTCAATATAAATGAAAGAATCCTGAGTTGGGTGTAATTTCCCGTTAAACAACTATTCTCAATTCAACACTAACTTAACCAGCTAATAACATTGTACCATTTAGATGTATTTGCACTGCTTTTTTTTAAGATTGATTGGTTGATTTAACAGGATTTTATGTCCCAGTCAAATATATTTCTTTCAGTTTATATCAAGAGGTCATCAGCTGTAGGTGAAGTAGCAGAAATTTTGATCTTTGCAGTGTGCTTAGGACAATGTGCAGGGAGGATTCTTTAACATGCCATGCCATGCCTGCCGTGACACAGGGCATCCATTTTTAAGGTCTTATCTAAAAGACCCTGTGACTTGCATTTCTAAATGCTGAGTGCTTGGTGGAAGAAAAGTCACTACTCATTTTCAAGTCTTAGTCAGATCCCTACCGGGGTTCGATTCTTCAACCTCTAACATATAATGTGAGCACTCTACCATCTAAACTACTGTAGTGGTTGACCTTGTAAGAGTAATAAAATCAAAATAAATGAATGGTATAAAGGATTCTTTCATATCTCAATACTGAAATCATCATACCTCTAACTAAATCCACATCAATCAACTCTGATTTTAATTTTAAACTGACACTTCTTCTAGGGGCTTGTTGCAAACCCTGAAACAAAGAGACATGTGAATTAAACAAGAGGCCCATGGGCCTTAACGCTCACCTGAGTATATGTCCAAAATTGTTTGCCAAGTGCAAAAGACAATATATTAGGTACTGAAACTTTACAAGTTTTCTTAAGTTAAGAACTGCCACAAAACTTAATCAGAAATGTATCCACTCACATTTCATTTAAAAGGAGCTTATATAATATGCATGAAGTAACTGTAATGCAATGAATAATTTCCAAATCATTAACAAATTTCAGTATACTTATGCAACTATGTCCTTGACCTTTGAACATATATGACCTTGAACCAATTATAATTGCCATGTCAATACCTACAATATTCTAATATACAAGCCTATACAAAAAGTTAATAGTTTTCAAGATAATTAGCAATTTAAGTCTTCTTTTGCAGCTGTGACCTTGACCTTTGAACACATGACATTGAACCATATATCAAAATGATTGTTGTCACAACACCTACCATATTCTAATATACATGTCTATACAAAAAGTTAATAGTTTTCAAGATAATTAGCAATTTAAGTTTTTATTTGCAGCTGTGACCTTGACCTTTTAACACATGACCTTGAACTATATATCAAAATGATTGTTGTCACAACACTTACCATATTTTAATATACATGCCTATACAAAAAGTTAATAGTTTTCAAGATAATTAGCAATTCAAGTCTTCTTTTGCAGCTGTGACCTTGACCTTTCAACATATGACCTTGCACCATATATCAAAATGATCATCATATCAATACCTACAATATTTTAATATACATGCCTATACAAAAATTTAACAGTTTTCAAGATAATAAGCAATTTGTCTTCTTTTGCAGCTGTGACCTTGACCTTTCAACATATGCCCTTGAACCATATATCAAAATGATTGTTACTGCAATACCTACAATACTCTAATATACATGCCTATACAAAAAGTTAATAGTTTTCCAGAAAATTAGCAATTTTTGTCTTCTTTTACAGCTGTGACCTTGACCTTTGAACACATGACCTTAAATCCAGGGTTCCGGAAAACTTTGACTGGGGTCTCGGACATTTCTTCAAAGCAACCGTACCACTGATGCTGTGTAAAGCAAAAAAAATAAAAAATAAAAAAAAAAATAAATAAATAAAAAAACGTACCACCGATGTTGTTATTGTTATTTGCAAAGACCATACGATGCGCGTTGTATTCTTATTTGACATCCCGCGTGGAACTTCTTTGATAATAGTCCGACGACCATGACTTTCAAGGATCAACTCTTGTAATCAGCTGTTAATGGCTTCCGTCTGTCAAGCGATGTGATTACTTAATAAACAACTTAACAACAAAAGTAATGATGATTCGGACCACGAAACAAAAGGAACTGATTAAGACCATGGATTCTAACTGATTAATAAACAAAAGCCTAATTATTATATCTGTAGTATTTATTGAAAATGGTTGACAGGTGATAGCAAACAATACTCGAGTAAAATAATGACCGACCAACATATTTATTTATATGTCCGGTTAACTGAATTCTATTATTAACTAAAAATGTCTGACAAGTTTTTTTTACATCAGACAAAAATATTTTTTGTCGAACATGTCCAGCAAATATGACCGTTTCTGGACCCCTGCTTGAACCATATATCAAAATGATTGTTGTCACAACACCTACCATATTCTAATATACATGCCTATACAAAAAGGTATTAGTTTTCAAGATAATTAGCAATTTTTGTCTTCTTTTGCAGCTGTGACCTTGACCTTTTAACATATGACCTTGTACCATATATCAAAATGATCATTGTCGCAATACCTTCATTATTCTAATATACATATCTATACAAAAAGCTAATAGTTTTCAAGATAATTAGCAATTTAAGTCTTTTTTTTGCAACTGTGACCTTGACCTTTCAACATATGACCTTGATCCATATATCAAAATGATTGTCATGTCAATACCTACCATATTCTAATATACATGCCTATACAAAAAGTTAATAGTTTTTAAGATAATTACAATTTAAGTCTTCTTCTGCAGCTGTGACCTTAACCTTTCAACATATGACCTTGATCCATATATCTAAATGATTGTCATATCAATACCTACAATATTCTAATATACATGCCTAAACAAAAAGCTTACAGTTTTCAAGCTAATGCATAATTTTAGTATTCATAAGCCAAAAATAACATTTCAGGGGCAACAACTCCTACATGGACTATCATATAGTTACAAAACTTGGTTCCTTTTTAAATTTTGTAATGGGGACATTTTAACAATGTTTTGAATTCATATATATGTATCTCTTAAAATTTGCAAGTAAATTGCCTAAAACTGCATAAATCACAAATAAGGTCATGACCTTGATTTGTGACCTTGACCCTATTTTAAAGGTCATTTCAAGAAAAAGTCAAAACTGTAAACCCGATGTCAATATCTGTTCAAATAGTCAAGTTATAATAATTGAAAGCCTTTTAACAAAATATTTAAAATTAAACGTAAAAATGCGTAACCCATTTTTCGACCAAATTTCACGAAATGAACAAACTATAGGCTTAAGACCCTAGAGAAGCCAAATATCACATCAGATTTTTTTCTCCCATCATCAGGTTTTTGAGAAGATTTTTTAAGATTTTTGGACCCAGGTATGTCACCTTGACCTAGTTTTGGTAGCCATGGCGATGCTATGAACAAATCTGAATTGCACCGGCCCATATATGCTTCTGACCAAGTATCATTGAAATCTGTCCAGCAGTTTTGGAGGAGAAGTTGAAAATAGGTGTTAATGACGCATGCACACACACACCATGCACGCACGTACGTACACACTCTGCGCCATGCCATAAGCTCACATGATCTTTCGGTCAGGTGAGCTAAAAAGACATTATACAGACTTTTTTTTAAATTTTGTTGTTGTTGTTGTAATTGTTACAAACAATGATAACAATGATTTTGAAGTAATGAAAATTTGCCAGATTTGTCAAAAAAAATTGACAAAGTCCATACATTTAATTTTTAGCGAAGGAATTTTCTACAAAACTAAGTCAAATTGAATATTACTGAGCACCTGTTAAAAAATCAGCTACATGTGTAGTTATAGAGATAAATTTTAAAATGGATTTTTAAAAAAATAATTTTTATCTTTTTTTTTATTTATCTATTCTTTATTTGTTTTTATTTTATTTTATTAATTATTATTTTTTATTTATTTTTTTTCAAATTATGTTGTAAATAATTTAGACAGTGAAACCTTATTTAAAAGTATATATATTTCATCTGCCTGGGTTCGAATCCCATTTGGGACAGATTCTAGTGTGGGAAAGTTTGTCAGTTCGCTTGCTGCAGGTCCATGGTTTTCTCCGGGCACTCCGGTTACCTCCACCATCCCAGAACTGACTTGGGTATTAAACAGCATTACTCCACTCCACCATCCCCGAACTGACCACCTCGAAACAAGTGAAAGAATCTTGACTGGGGTGTAAAACACCACTACTCCACTCCAATCCACTGAGGAAGAAAACTGTCAATTGAACCATGATCAAGTTCACAATAAGGTTATTAGAGGTGGTCATGGGCAGTAAAATTGAGGCAACATCAAGCTTGTTATATGCATGGAAATTAGTTTATAAAAATTGTACCTTTAACACTTTCTGTTCAACAGACTGCTCCCACAGTTGTTTATCATATGATCCAATCTAAGTAATAATAAAAATAATAAAATAATAATAATAATAATAATAATAATTTAGCAATGTTAATAAATAAGTATTACTAAATTGAAAGAGTTTATTGTCTACATGTGGCCGAAGGCCAATTTGCAGACTGATGCTTTAAGTATAATTTCGATGATGTGGCAAAGTTGAAACAGGCAGAGGAGAAGAGGCTATCAAGTGAACAGGCGAGTACCAGGTGACAGCCAGTCAGGGGATATGAAACCAGTGAGCCATGATGCATGCACATGAGTGAAAGAATTTTGAATTTTGAGTTAAAAATGAAAAAATTGGGTGGGGTTGTGATCTAACGAGGAGCTTTAATAAAGGGGAGCTGATGTTGCTTTTTGATAAAGGGAGGGGGCCCTTTGCTGGCGTAAAGGCCTACTCTGTTTTTGAAAAACACAGGGAGTCTTTAACATGCCCTGTCAGTTGGTAGGATACACGGATCCAACAGCTTAACGTCTCTTCTGAAAGATGCAGAAAAGCATTAAGTTTTATTCATCTCTTTGAAAATCTCAGATTCTGTATAGGGGCTATTAAAAAGAAGATAATAATACAAACTTGTATATCTCATGCATACATGGAATTGCTCTGACATTAATCCCTAAAGATTTGTAACCGTGCTCTTTTAGCAATTTGCTGAAAAATTGCTGATATGACATAAAACAACAATAAATTGAATTTGTTTATTGATATAACGTGGTTTCACAGTCAAGAATATTCACTTATATCAGGATGTCACCAGCTATAGGTGAAGTAGCAGAAATTTTTACCTTTACAGTGCACTAAGGGCAATGTGCAAGTAGGGTTCTTTAAAGTGTCATGCCTGCCATGACAGGGAACATCAGTTTTAAAGGTCTCATCTGAAGGACCTAATGATTTCAATTCTAACCGCTGAGTGCTTGTCGAAAGAACAGTCGCTACCTATTTTAAAGTTTTGGTCAGACCTGCCAAGGGTTCGAACCCTTGACCTCCCACAATACAACCAACTAACCAACAAAGAGTAAATCTTTTACAAAGGTGATAACAAAACTGTTTCTACAAACCTTTTTCTGATACCATGCAACACAGTAATGGATATTTTCCATTCCTTGTAAAAACTCCTGGTAGATGTCTTTTTCTTGGATACACCTGTTTGTAATAATAGTGAGACAATCAACTGATACGATTGGTTAACAAAATAATAAAGCCGAAACCCTGCAATTTTTCTTCACTCTCTCTCTCTCCTAGTTCCAACTTATTTTGTGTAGATACTTTCTCACTGTGTCAATTTTTCCTTCTCTTTTTGGACTCTGACTGTAGAAATTGTCCACTAATTTCAGAACATATTTATGTCATTTACAGCTCCATTTTGTTTTCTTTATTCTTTTGATTTTCAAATCTTTTTTAGACATGAACTTTTATACCAAAATCCTGTAAAATAAATTCAATTAAAAAATTTAGCAATTTTTTTTCTTTTTTTTTTTTTTTTTTTACATTTTTAACTGTTTTCTTTCTTACCAACATTCACAGACTGTATATATGGCAAATTTTAAACACTTAAAAGATTTAAAGTGTTACATATATTGATAAAAAATACATACTGGGTACATTGGGTGTATTTTGGTTGATTTACATAATAAGTCACAGCTAAAACGTGCTTCTCAAAACTGAAAGGAATAAGAATGTGAGAATAATTTTAATTATTTTTTTTCATTTTTTATTTATTTTATTTTATTTATTATTTATTTATTTCATTTTATTTATTATTTATTTTTTTTTCTATTTAATGGAAAGTTTATGGTCATTTTGGTCAATACATGTATATTTATGTAATGGAATCCCCCAGCATACCATGCGACACCTCATAGCATTTGTGCGGGACAATTATTTCTATTGATAATGGGTTCGCATAAAGTTACGTTTTCCCGTAATAATGACGTTTTTCGGGAATATTTGACGTAGACGTTATCCATTTCATTCCGCACAAACATTAAGAGGTATTGATCACGTGGTATGCTGGCAAGTTCCATTACCGAGTGTCCCGGCTGAGGATCAAACCCGGCCCTTCAGGTGATAAGAGAGTGCTCTACCACAAGACTAAAAGATCCAGACCAGAGAGTCAGAAAGTAAATCACTCTATTATACCTACTATATACAACACATCAATGGCACTACTAACTCAGTCCCACTACACTCCTCCCTTTATCTTGAGATTTCTTAGTTGGGAAATCTCACATAACCTCTCAGTGGGTTGTTTGGTTGGGCACCAAATATAACAGAAGGAGAGGGAGGATATACATGTATCTGAAAAAATACACATTCTCACCAAGTTCCCTGGCTAAGGATTGAACCTGGCCCTTCCAGGTGAAAAGTGAGCACTCAACCATGAGACTAAAAGATCCTGACCAGAAAGTCTGGCAGTAAATCACTCCATTATAAATACTATATACAACACATCAACACCATAACTAACTCAGTCCTACCACAAGTTTAAAAGCAATGGCTTACTGTCTGTGTCACTGTTTGCCACTGTAAATTATGTAAAACAAACTTTTATTAAATTAATTTTTTTTACCCATTTCAGTCTAGTAAATGAAAATCACTATGCATATTGGCACTTACCATAAAATATTTCTGTAGAAAGGAAATTGTTGCTGCTATAGAGATTTTACTTGTTGAAAAAATGGTACCTAAAAACAAGGCAAATAGCAGATTCTTTTGAGCATATGACATGAAGTGTCAGTAAAAACAACACTTCCCAATGTAAACATCATGATGTTTGAATGTAAAATGTGAAACATACCAAACTTTATTGCATTTTCTATGAAAATTTTGTTTAATTTACTGTCGCAAAGACAGTGACAAAAACAGTAATTAATATTACATCCTCATGAATGGTGTTTAAAATTCCGATACTTAGATCTATCGTTTATAATTGATAATGGAAGGAAAAATACTTAGTATTGATTTTCATTAGTTTTTTAAAAAACAAATTATTGGAAAAAAAAAGGTTTCAATCAGCTGTGCATGTTACTATGTTACAGAGCAGGACCTGAATAGTGAATGTGGACGCAAAAAGCTACTATTACGAAAATATTGACAAAACAGAGGATTAATGTACATGCTACTTCAAAAATTTCAAAGAGTGTAACACCAATTTGGTCTCTCCTTTGTCTATAAAAAGATAAAACCGAAGAAAATATGATATCCCATCAAATTTGTTGCATAAATCGTTGTAAACAGAAGTTGTCAGAACGTAAGACGACCTTCAGCTATCTCATCGATCAATAAAAAAAATTACCAGGTAAATCGGAGTTTATCAGATTTTACATCAACGCAGAAAATAGAATTGAGAGATGCCGATTTTGTATGTAATTACAATCACATATATTCGTAAACATCTTTATTAACGGGTCACAAAATTTACCTTCAAGCTTCAGCTTCAGCTGTTTTTGGCTCGTTCTGTCATTCTACCTCCCAAAACTGAAGAGCTTCGGTTTTGTACTGTTATCTCCCTTTGATTCTTCTCGATGTTGAATTTCTTACAGTCTGTTAGGTTCGCTTGTGAAATGTAGGTGGTTTTCTTCGAAAACATCTGTTTCTTCTTCAGTCCCAAAACCGTCCGCCTCGATTTAAGTGAAAGAATCTTGATTGGAGCGTAAAACCAAATTAAACTATTCTACTCTTACAGAATAAAGCAAATGAAATTTAATTTAATTTAATTCATCATGTTCCACTGATATTCACGGTGAAATTTACTCCGAATGCAGCCAAAGATATTGCAGAAAAATGGATGGCATATTTTACCGGAAATTTTAGACAGGCGGAAAACGATTTAGAAATAAAATTAACATGTTTTATTTTTAATTCTAAATTCTTAAAAGAGGCAGACAAGTCCGACGAATTACAAATTAATTTGGCATTGACCAAGTTGGCCGAATCTTTGTCGAACAGTGAAAGTGAGACTGCGGCGGGTCTGAATTATTTTCCCTTCTAAGTTTTCTATGTAAAATTACTTAAATCATCGTCGATTATATTTCCCGTGTATATCGCCCGGGTCTGAAAAATAAAGAGGGCAAGAAATGACATGTACCCTGGTACCTGTTAATCAGAAAATTGCAATTGATCATGACGATTTGCACACGAGTAATTTGTTTTAACATAACGGTGGCTCAAACCAATGTATGAACATAAGGACAAAGTTGTTTGAAACTGGTTAGTTTCATCAATAGATAAAAAAAACTTTTAAATAGTTATCATTATAGCAACGATAGTTTTTAACTTGACTTAAAAAAGCGTGCTTGTGTGTGTGGGGGGGGGGGGTGGGTTAAAACGGTTTTGAATGTCGCTGTTTTGATGAAACCGTTGTTAATTTCAGTACTTTTTGAGGATCTGAGAATTGATTGTCAATTTTCCGGAGTCAAAAAGAAGAACTAGATTTTATTATTAGCAAAACTGATAAACCGCAAACCAATTTGCTTTTAGATTTTCCAGTTTTGAAAATTGGTTTATTTAACTTTCATGTTACCTGTTACCTGTTTGTAAAAACCAATATAGGTATTGCGCCTCCCTGGTCCTTTTCAATTGGATTTCCTCTGTTAGTTCTTTTAATCCGGTTTCGGTTCCGGTTCATAATAACTAGGCTAGATTTTTACGTCCAAGTGTCTCCAAAATTTATTGATGGCACTTTTAAAACTGTTTGAAGATGGTTTATTTACTTAATCGGTTAGCCAGGCATTCCATGTATTGGTCACTCTTTGACCGAAGGCTGCTTTCCTTACATTTAAAATGATTGTCTAAATTTTTGCTCGTTGAATGGACCGGATTTAAAAACAAGCAAATCTAATGAAATGCGAATCATTACTTGATTGAACTAGCAAACACTACAGAATTTTTATGTTAACAATATATTCTTTCTTTTTTAGAAATAAATTGCTAATTCTGTTCAATGAAATAAACTTCTATGTTTCGAAAAAGAATTTTAACGGGATGACATGGACATAAAAGAGCTGATCGGTCATATTAAGCCCCGCCTGTGTAGGAGAAATTAAATAGGTCATAATGATCAATCATGGACAATATTTAAAACAATTGTTTGGACCACTGCGGTAGCTCAGTTGGTAGAATGCTTGCTCCGTTAGTCGGAGGTCTTGGGTTCGAACCCTGATCGGGTCTACCCCAAGACTTGAAAGTGGGTAGTGGCTGTTCTTTCGCCAAGTACTCGGCATTACGGAATGAAAGTCGCAGTTCTTTCGAATGGGAACTTAAAATAAACGAGGTCCCGTGTCACGTTAGGCTTGGTCCGATAAAGAACCCTGCTTTATAATGCCATCTGCGCAACGCACAGGCAAAATTTTTGCACTTTCGCCTATATCTGGCGGCGTACGCGTCTCGATATAAGTGAAATATTCTTGACTGGGACGTTAAACACCATTACTCAACTTAGACAATTGTTTTTTAAATATCTATTTTGTGCAATGAAGAAACATAGTTAAAACGGTTGCGGAAAAACAAGAATTTCGTATTTATAAGCAATGTGAAAAACCAATCTTCATTAGAATTATGATAAAACATTCAGACATTAAAATAACATTTCAGTTAAACATGGAGTTTTTTTCTTATGAAATATTACCTGATGACCAATGAAGATAAGGAAGTCAATTCTTACACTCCGAATATTTTAACAAAAGGCCCATCGGCATTAACGCTCACCCGAGAATATGTCCATAATTGTTTGGAAAGTGCAAAAGACAACATATTAATAACAGATCTTTCCAAGTTTTTTCACTATCTCAGCACTCAATCAAAATATCTAGCCATAGTTCATTTATAAGTAGCTAATATGCATGTAGTAACTGTAGCACAATTGATAATTTCCAAATAATTAACCATTCAGTATACTTATGCAGCTATGTCCTTGACCTTTGAACCTATGACCATGAACCATAAATCAAAATGATCATCATATCAATATGTGCAATATTCTAATTAAGTTCTAATTCAAATAGTTAATAGTTTTCAAGATGACTTGCAATTTCAGTCTTTTTGACGCAGCTATGACCTTTACCCTTGAACCTATGTCCTTGACACATTTATAAAAATATCATGCAGCTATGACCTTGACCTTCGAATATAAAACCATAAATCATATATCATATATCAATCTCGATTTTCTAATATATATATGCCCATATTAAAAGTTTATATTTTTCAAGAAATTAACAATTTAAGTTTTCTTATGCAGCTATGACCTTGACCATTGAAAGTTTGACCTTGAATCATATATTAAAATATCATTTCAGACACAGATGTGTTTAGTCATAATACTGATTGTAAAGAACCTGACAAAGATTTGGGCGTAATTTTTTACACCCATCTACCGTTTACACAGATCAAATGTCCATAATTGCTCTTGTCTGAAAATAATAGATTTTAAATATGGAAAACTGACCAGAATTGTAATTATGGCACGCAAATTACTAAAGTCTCCCAACACTACAACATTTAAATATGACTATTTCACACCAGAGGATCGCTTAATTGATTGTTGCATTGTTTTATGTAACATCAGCAATATTTCATTTATTTGCGAGTTTTATAATTCACTAAGAATATTTTAAGAAGTCCATTATGATCACGAGGAGTGAGGCTGTAATATTATCTGTCTTATATTAGTGCTCACTAAAGAATACTTTATTGAGGTCCTAGCTCACCAAGGTCTAATAATAAAACAAACATACCAGTCCTTGTCCAAACCACAATCAAAAAAAAAAAAAAAAAAAGTAAAAACTTTGAAAGCTAGCAAATTTAGTAATACACGTAAACTTCCATAAAGAAAGTGAGGTCGGGTGTTCCGGAAGGGTAAGCACCTCTTGTCTAGCTAGCTACGACCGTCAAGTGCAAGTCAATTTTGAAAATTAAAGGAGCAAAGAACTATGGTAAGTCAAATATATCCAGTATAAGCTTGGATACAGTGACTACATACTTATCAACAATATTGTGATGACGGCCATAAAACTTTTTAAGGGCCTTGATTAGCCTAGGCTTACAATATTCTTGTGTCAACAATTTAATTGTAAACAGTTTTCTTCGTTGTAGAAAGTCCCTAAGTGGGTACACGCTCTACTATAAGTAAGTATACTGCAGACAAGCATGTCATGACCCACGTCACATTCTCTTGAGAATCGGTGTATTTTTTGTCCTCTAAATTCAAAACCCCAGACGAAGAAGCTGTCTTTTATATGACCCGGCTTGGGTTGGTGGACCATTCTCTCTGTTCTTGAGGCAGACGCTCTACAACTAAAAGTCTAGACATTGAAACCAAAAGAAGGTATGTAACTGTACATATAAAAAATTAAATCTCATTCAACGAATGTGATAATCTTAATCAATTGAAATATTAGGTTTTCAAAAAGTAACATAACACAAATTGATCCCCAATATTTACAACTCTACATTCCTGTATGGAGTGATCTAATGCGTTTTTTGGATCACAATTCCCCCAATGCCTACATTCCAATCTCTTTTTGGAAGATCCTAGTGATGGAAAGTTTGTTAGTTTGCTGGACAAAGGTCAACGGTTTACTCTGATGACTTAAGATTCCTCAGCATTTCTGAGCTGAATTCATCAATATAAGTTCAAAATGGTAACGGAGCATAAATATTATCATTCAACTCTTCAAGTTCTTAATTACTTTGATGAAAGTTCATTTTATCATACAAAACATCTAAAACATTTAAAAAATGAAATTAGAAAAAAAAGTAAAAGAAAAAAGCCTGCTTTTTTTAAATCATATTTAATCACAGCCCGAAAGCATTATATATTTCCTATTGTGAGCCAGGTACACTTCATTGTTTATCAGCAATTCTTCAAACAATGATTTTGATTCTAAACACCAAAAATCAGATTTTGACGTTGGCTATGAAAACAAATTCGGCAATTACAATCAACTGATTGGTTAAGTATTCTACTTTGATTAATTGCAAGACAACCATCAAGTGTGAGGAATCAAACCAACAATTTGATTGAGTTGTTTCTAAACAGCCCAGAAGCTACATGTGTTATATATAATTTACCAGTGAATCAAAGGAATTATATTTCTGAAAAGCATATGCTTACGGTATTGAAATCGTTTTTTTAATTCTTTGATTAGGAATATAGTTTTATAAGTTTGACTTAGGGAGTAAAACATGATTCAGGGATTGTAGTTAGTGATATAATAGGAATTGAGGGGTTGGAAATGACAGCCCCTATCAGTAACAACCTCTCACCTTTTGAATGACTTCATTTATTCTAATTATGATTCTATTCAAGTGTTCGTGAAAATATAGTTTAAGAGTAGAATTTTCAATCATTTAAAAGTTATACATGTACCAACCACCACTTTGACCCATCCTTCCCTCAGAAATGACTCTTGCATGTATTTCATTAATATCACTCTATTCAACTTTGCATAGTGAACCAGAGTATAACTAGGGATAAAGATGTCAACGTTGGAAAGATAAGAGAAAGCCCCACCTATTACAATGCCTAAGTGGTACCCCGGGGAATATTTTCAATATGAATATTTGTGCCTTGAAATGCTGATCACAAATATATGTGGCTTTATAGCACACAGCAAAGTGTGTATAAAATAAAGGTATTTATTTTTAGACCTCGCTCCCCTGCCCCACTACATTGGACTCACATGGATTTAAATACCGGGAAGCATAACTTTTATGGTACATGAACCAACCCTGAAAATTTTAAATAGATTAACTTAGCTGGATTTGGATTCATATAATTTTGGAACTTTAGATTCAGTAATTTTCAAATGTTTGGATTATGTTTTTATCTATTAAACTTTTCGGTCTAAGTGTCACTGATGAGGAATGATTTTCCGAAATGTGCATATACCGCACATTAAAATTATACAGGTGTTTGTGTTATATATCATAAGTCTAAAAGAAACCCCGCTTTAGAAAAATGATCAGGTAAAAATAATAACAGAGAACCTGAAATGAAAAAAAGCAATACTAGTAAGTCGTCCAACTAGTAAGGTGAATGAATTAACAACCAAAACACGAAGTAGCGCATGCAACGAATTTTCTCAAACGTTTGCTAAATCTGGAATTTGAGAAAAAACAGCTAGGACCCCAAAGGATCCGAAAGAACCACTGACCTTCAGTAATCGGACTGACAAACGTTCTGGTTTGACTAAGGGAAATTCGAAAAAATGAGCGAAACTGTGTTCCATTAGCCAACACTTTTCACAACCTGGACACAGTCGCTCTCTCTCTCTCTCTCTCTCTCTCTCTCTCTCTCTCTCTTAAACGCCCACGTACGTGCCCCCTTTATTAATATTTTATTTTATTTTTGTTTTCATTCGATCGATCTCCTATGTCCGGTATCCACCTATTTGCCTTTATCCTTGTTTGTTGTTTCTTGCACCTGTTCTCGGTTGCTATAAACACGTATTAAATTTTCAGTGGCGAAGGCTATCTTTAAGAAATTAATCCCATTAAAAACTCAAGTTTATGAGCCTAACTATATGGTTAATACATCCTAAAAGACCAAATATTGCTTCAAACTTTGACTGGAACTTTAGACAGATATTGACAGCTGGAAAGCGTTATCAAAAGTGCTGCGTGTATAGAAAACGTAATGGACGGGATGGGATTTTTACTATTCATTACCAAAGACTTGTTTTTTAGTTAAAACATTTTAATATTTTTCATTGCTGAATAATGAATAATTTTGGTTCAACCAGTTCATTTCCTTCACAAAATCACATATTTATTCAAACATTCATGGAGGCAAGAAATGAGAATGGCACCCATGTGAGTGAAACCGAGTGTTTTAGGAAAGATGAAGATGATGGCGAGCTTACCCTACCCCCTTGAATGTGTGACGATACTTTTCAAGAACATTTTATTAATTTGAGAAACGGGTGTAGCCGAGAGCAACTGTTCTTCCTCCACTCCTCAACCTTGAAGAAAAATTCAAACACCTGTTACAGGTATGAGAAGGAGAAAATATTAATAACTCGTTGACTTCACAATAAATATATAAAACAGCACTAGAAAAATCATGACTGGTTCAAAATTATATAACTCAACCGGGATTTGGATTTTTCAGTATTTTTTAATTAAATTAGCTAATTCTTATTGTTTCTTTAAAAGAGTTAATGATACCAATGCTTACACAAAAACATTTTTCTAGTTTAAATTCAGAATGATATTCGAGATAAAGTTATTAAGAGTTATTTCGAAAATGTCGTCATATGCATTACTTTTGTTTGACCTTCGTAATTAAACATAAGAACTATAAAACATAAAAAATAAAATCGGCATTATAAAAATATATAAAATAGTTATAAAGCATGAGGATAAAAATGGTCCATGAATATGAAGCATGTTGAAGTCTTGATCAGGAATGTTGAAATTTACGTTACAATAAAGCAAGTTGGAACTTAATACTAAAATGAATTAGTTTAGAAAAATCCCAAATAAATGATAATCAATCTTATCGGGTGTAAAGGGACATAATCACTTTATCAACACCTGTCAAGGACCTAATTTATTCAAAGAATGATCAAGTTAATTACAGACACAAAGTATTTACAAAAGAAAAAAAATTATCGGTGGTTTTTAAATAAACTGAATGCTAGAATATAATGTTGCTTTAAAGTTTGAAAAAGTCTCCTTTGAAATTATAATAAGTGCTTGCTACATTAAATCTAAAACCTACTTTATCAGATATTTCTTTTCTAAGATATCGTAATAATAGCAATAATGAGTAAGTTTTAAGTAAGGATTTATACGCTGTTTTTAAGTGCGACGGAAGGACATGGGATTTCAAACCATTCACGCATACAAATGTTCTTAACAGTTCATGTAAGGCATTGTGTATTGTTGATATTTATGTATGTTACAAATGATTTAAGTTTTAAATAATATTTAGAAACATATGCATCAAATGCTGATTTCAGCATTATTTTGTCCACCTATTGATTGTAAAAACAACTCAAACAAGACACTATTCCATCAAGATAACGTTTTCTAGTCTTAGGATAATGAATTGTGAATACCCAAACTTGAAGTAAGGCATCACCAGAATACCACTTATCATTTAATAAAGTTTAATAATCTATCTACAAGGCAATTGCATTCCTAAAATACCAATGCATCTTCAAAATTGACATGTGCTAATTGACTAATGATGCTGCGTATTAAAAAGATCTCGCATGGGGCAAGGATATGGGAATGGCAACCATTTGTGTGCATCTGGATACATAAAAATATATCCAGTTGAGAGCAAAGATTACCCTACCTCTTTTAAATGTGTGATAACATATTTGAAAGCAATCCACGCATTTATTAAGATCTGCTTAGCTAAGGGATAATCTAAATAGCAGTTGTAGCCGAGAGTGACTTTTTCTGCCCCTACCTTGATGTTAAATCAAAGCAGCTGTTTGTAGTATGAGATGAAAAAAAAAACAAAAACAACTTGTCCTTTCAATGACTATATGAAACAACACTTGAAAAAAATGACTAGTTCAAGATTATATACTTAACCAGGGTTTGATATTTTAACATTTTTTAATTTAAATTATGCTAATTTCCATTGTTTTTTTTAATAAAATAGTCAATGATATCAGTGTTACACAATAAAGGTTTTCGTAGCGTAAATTAAGAATGTATTAAATCAAATCCAAATTGCATTTCGATATCTTTAAAATACTTAGAAAACCACAAACCTTTATAAAGGTGAAGACAAAAAGACAAGTTTCACGGCCATTAACAAAATATAAAAACGTGAACCGTGTTGTCACCATCTACTTTAAGTACTCAAAATACAGTCATTAATTATTTTCTAAATGATGTCATATGCTTGACGTTTTATCTTGCTAAATAAGAACCATAAGTACTTTAAAATACATGTATATATCAACAATGAAGCAGGCATTACAAAAAGATATAAAAGAGTTAAAAAGCCAATGACACCGTGTTGATGTTTTGCTCAAGCAAGTTAAGAATTAAGCCCAGTAACAGCAATTAATATATATTTAACAAAAACGCCTGTTTAATTTTGATGTGCCATATGTGCACATTTCGAAAGTTCATTCCTGATCAGTGACACTAGAGCCATAATTTGACAGATACAATTAATGAATCTAAAGCTAAAAATTGTATGAATCAAAATACGGCTAAGGATTGCTTTGCATGAGGGACCAAACCTTAGTTTTAAATAGATCTTATTTAAATATGTAATTCTCAAATTTAGCAACAAATCGTACCAATTGACCATTTCGATTAAAATGTGCTTAACATAAAAAAAGTAAATCTGCATTTAAGGAAAATTTTTTGAAGAAATAGCTAAAAGTACCATAATTAAAAACAAAGAAGCCATAATTTTTTAAAGTAAAAACAAAGTTAACAGCTTCAATGTCAATATCTTAATCCCTTTTCTTATTATTTAATTATTTATGATGAAAATATTAAACAAAACTCACTCGAATAATTTTGACTGGTTTACTCAACCGGGATATATATGTCGTAGCATTTCTTGTTATAAAAGGGAGCTAAATGTTTTTGTTTTTTTAATAATAATAATAATACAATCAATTCGTAAAAAAAAAGACAGTGTTGACGTTATAAATATACTTTTAGTTTTGATAGTTTTTAACTAACTTGAAATTGAATTAAGCATATTTAAAATAGTTGAAAAAACACAAACATAAAAAGGTCAATATATGAAAGCAAGTCAATGCAATAAAACGAAAACATAAAAATTGTGAAACGCGTTGCCATTTTCTGCGTTATTACATAAGACATAGCAATTAAGAGTCACATGCCTGAGTTTTGACTTTGGGCTCATGAAAAACATAAGTGCTCTGTATATCATAATTTTTCAAATTCACAAAGTAAGAGAAATAGGGAAAGTGAAGGGAGGTACCTATGTTTTGGCCATAGGAAGAGTCACTGATTTTTGAATATAATTCCAAGATGACAGAATTTTCATGTGCTGATTTTGAATATCTATTAAAATAATGCATTCAAAATCAGCACTTGTCATGTTTTGATTTTAAATGCATTATTTTAATAGAAATTCAAAGTAAGCATATGACAGAATTATAAACGTTGTTTAATTTTTATATCATGTTTTATATTTACAGCCATAGCTAAAGATAAGATTATATTATCATATTTGTATTTATTGTCATGTCAAAGAGTGAGAAGATATATGTGTTGATTTTGGTCAAGCAACAAGAAAAAGTTTCAAAGGCAAAACTCTATACTGTACTAGGGCCTCGTAGACCGAGTGGTGTAAAGCGTGCGCTTACGGATTACAGCGCCTCTCATTCAGGGCAGTTCTTAGTGTGAGAAAGTTTGTCAGTTTCTTTGTCGGACACTGCAGATTCCTCCAACATCCTAGAACTGACCGTCTCGAATTAAGTGAAAGAATCAGTAATTGGACTTACTTCACTCCACTCTATACCGTACTGAATTTGTGATTACACAAAATATTATCTTTAGGTTTGGCGACAGTTAAATACATTTTTGTTGTACCGCCAGATGAATCAATCTGTTGTTACAGTATCAGCGATTAATATTCTTTATCAAGAACAATGTTTATATCTTTTAACTATGCTATAACTCCATATTACATTTTGTCACCGTGATGGATTATCCAGTACTAATGTTATTTTGATCTCGATCGACAACGCGTAACACCCGTGTTAAATAAGAAAATATAAACAGTATTCGTGATACAATAACCAAGCAAAATTTTAAAAAGAATTCAACGCGTTTAAACAAATCATAGAGTTGCTTCCCTTTTAACAACAGCGCAACATTGCTTACATCTCTTCTATTTACATGTTAAACCCTTATACATTTGTAAATATAAACCACAGTCACCTGTCGCATAATGATGATTTCAACATTATGAGGCTACGACAAGTTGCATTAATGCAATTAAAACATGAAAAATAAATATCAAGGCTACACTTAGTTGACCAAAAATATTTTACTCGCTTCGTATGTGGGGGACTTAAACATAGATAGAAACTGACTTTTGTTTCCAATAATTCGACATTTTGAAAACACGGTTTTTGAATCCTTAATAGGAAACCTTAAAAACCGATGTCCCATGTCATTGCAAAATCCCTCGCTGAACATTGCTTTTAGAGCCCTGCAAGGGTGAAAGTGTTTTGCTTTTCACCTATGGTTGATATGTCTATATATAAGTAAAATAATATTTACGGGGACGTGAAATCTCATTAATAAATCAATCAATAAATTTCTATGACCAAAAAGAAAAAAAAAAAAAAAAAAAGAGAGAGAGAGAGAGAGAGAGAGAGAGAGAGAGAGAGAGAGAGAGTGAGAGAGACAGAGAGAGAGAGAGAGACAGAGAGAGAGATGGAAGATGGGATTTTTCAGACTTTTTTTTTGTAATTGTTATTATTTATTGTCCAAGATCTCAATTAAGGGGAGCAGATGCAAGGGTTTGAAGTTTCTAAGTGTTTCAAATAAATAATTTTACAATGCATTATAGTATCAGGTGTATAGGAGACAATTTATCTTGGGCCAGGTAAATTATCTCCATTAGACCTTACAAGTAAATAACAAGTAGATACATACACTATAATATTAATACATATCAACTAGTATTTAAGAAACAAGTCCATATTTACCAACAAAAGAAATTTTTTAACTATTTTTTAAACATAATTTAATATGAATTTGAAAATTATTTTTAGGATAATGATATACACTTTGGATGTACAAGTATATTTTGTTCTTTATGTTAAAATGGTATAAGATCTGGTTATTTTCCTTATGAGTGGTGCATAAATGTGTATAAGGTGTAGGTATTGTATGTGCAGGTATGTGTATTTAATGTATTCGTGTATATAAGAAAGGTGTGTGTGTGTGTGTGTGTGTGTGTGTGTGTGTGTGTGTGTGTGTGATTTTTCAGACTTAAATTTAATGTAGTTAAACAAAATGTTGTCGATGTCTTTCTAGGCACTAGAGGAAGTGAATATAATTATTGTAACAGTATCAGGTATTTCATTGTTGATTAAAGCTGTTTTTTTTTCACCGTGATGGTTTTTATACAAAATCATCGTATTTGATCTCTTTCAACAAAGTTTAGGCAAATGCCTGATAAATATGAACCTAACAATGGTAAAATCTCGAATATAGTAAGATTCTGTGTTACAACTATTAAGCTGAATGCATTCTGAAAAATTATAAGAGTTTTTTCCCTTTCCACAGCAACTTACAAACATTAATTTAACGACGTTCAGAACACGTTTTGAACTATGATTATCATAGGTCCGAACTTGTGTTACACTTGGATATCAATCATTTTCTTGAAAAAAATGATAAGGCAGTGAAGAAAATAATAATTCTGATTTAATTGTTTTCTAACAGTTTTGTAAAAAATGATTTTTTGTATATTATTTTTTAGAATTAAAAGATCGAACGATCGTTGTAGGTACAACCGTCAAACACGTATGTCTGAAAACAAACATATTAAGGTAATATAAATCTTAAAAGTATTTGTTCAAAAGTTACTTAATAGTTCCACAAAGAAAAAAATTGTAATACACGTTTTACCTGGCAGAGTTCTATTCAGAACATTAATCAGTAACAAATGCAATGATGCAATTTTTAAAAAAATTCCTATTGGTTATGTCTTTATCTTTTTTCTTAAAAGAAAAACGTTAACCGGTAGGATGGCTTTTGTTTTATTTTACTTAGTCGGTCAGCATTTCTACTGGATTAATTGTTCTAGAGAATACAATTATCCCAGTCGCATCTCATTATTCAATACCCTCTGCTTTCTGGAAAGTAGTTTCAGTTTTACCACTCGGTCGGTGTCTCTGCTGCACGGTTTTTTTCCCAAAATACCACGCAATGCTTTTTGCTTTTGGAATTGTGATTTGAACAAGGACCGGTATGTTTTTGTTTGATAATATTCGCCATATAAATTGAAAGATGATGCTTGTCATAAAGTCAAGTAATGCAGATGGTGGTGATTCACGATGAAATCAAGACTTTATAACTTAATAATCCATTATATATCAAACAGCTATATGTTTAATTATAATCGTTAATGCAAAAATGTATTGCAATTTCTATTCAGAATTTTCTATTTGATCATAAAACTTTAAACAGAATTTGAATGGTTTCATGTTTTTTTTTAAAAAAGAAACGAGAATTTTTGTGAAAATGCTGCTGATTTTTTTCTGAAATAAGATGAATAACATTCTTTAATATCGATTTTATATTGTTTACTGATGTTTAAAAAGTTTTGATTTTACAAAGATTGTTTCCTTTTTTCCTTCTTATCTGTATTTTTACTTTTCGATTTGTTTTATTCTTTATTTTCTTCTTCGTTGATTTGCCTTAAACAGTATTAATGAAAAACAGAATGTGTTCTAACTTAATTAATATATTATGTTACATGAATCAATTTGTTTTGCATGGTTTAAACTTATTATATTGTATAAAGTTTTATTTATAGTTCATGCGAGACTTGCTCCCTGGGATCTACTATTTTTAAAAAGTAAGCATTCTGGTATATTTTGTTAACTTTACGCCTCAAATGCATTAACAATGTCATAGCAAAATATTTTAATTCTGAAACAGACTATAGTACTCTTGGCATTACATTGACAAATAACATCTTTAATGCATTGATCCGATAAAGGATAAAACTGTCAAGTTTACAAATATATTTTGTCTTAATAACCACTTATCATCGTCAGTACATCGATTGTCTCTCATTACAGAACGCGATTTGTTTTATTTACATCACAGCAACGCTCAGTAATCATATGTTTTACAAAATAGACTGTGTTTGTAATATTTTCTCTGTCACCGAGTTTACAAAAAAATGGTCTAAATCTGATGCATCAAGATAAATGGATTTGGGAAGTATGTTGAATAAAGCTTTATTAGGCTTGCAAGTCTTGTTTATTTTGTAAAAGTGTTACACATAATTTTACGTCTAAGAACAAGATTGCCTCAGTCTTAAGACGAAAAAAGCTACTGTTCTTATATTAAGAAATCTCAAATTTTCCTAGATCATTGGATAACTAATGTTTTAGTACATTCAACTTAAAAAATCAGATTAATGTTTTGACAAATCTTTTTGTCAGGTGTTGTTTAAATTTTAACAAAACGGTGCTTTTAAATAATTGTACAGATGTAGTACTTTTTCATATTTGACAGAAAAATTACTATTAAACTTCTGGTGCAGAAATGTGTGATAAAGACGAATATCTTAACGAAGCAATAAGAGAAATGATAGTTGTAGAATGCAAACTGGTCTTAATCGATTACTTAGAAACCTACTATATAGCTTTTTAATAATGCGGCTTAATTTTCATTAAGTGTTTTTGAAACTAATATGCATCGGTTGCGATATGTTGATTGAAAAAAGATATGAAAGACTTGAAAGTGGGTAGTGGCTGTTCAAGCAAATCTAATGAAATGCGAATCATTACTTGATTGAACTAGCAAACACTACAGTGAATTTTTATGTTAACAATATATTCTTTCTTGAATGAAATAAACTTCTATGTTTCGAAAAAGAATTTTAACGGGATGACGTGACTTGGACATAAAAGAGCTGATCGGTCATATTAAGCCCCGCCTGTGTAGGAGAAATAAAATAGGTCATTATGATCAATCATGGACAATATTTCAAACAATTGTTTGGACCACTACGGTAGCTCAGTTGGTAGAGTGCTTGCTTTGTTATTGGGAGGTCGTGGGTTCGAACCCCGATAGGGATCTGCCCCAAGACTTGAAAGTGGGTAGTGGCTGTTCTTTCGCCAAGCACTCGGATTTACGGAATGAAAGTCGCAGTTCTTTCGGATGGGAACTTAAAATAAACGGGACCCGTATCACGGTAGGCTTGGCCCGATAAAGAACCCTGCTTTATAATGCCATATGCGCAACGCACAGGCAAATTTTTTGCACTTTCGCCTATATCTGGCGGTGTACGCGTCTCGATATAAGTGAAATATTCTTGACTGGGACGTTCAACACCATTACTCAACTTAAACAATTGTTTTTTTTAAATATCTACTTTGTGCAATGAAGAAACATAGTTAAAACGGTTGCGGAAAAACAAGAATTTCGTATTTATAAGCAATGTGAAAAACCAATCTTCATTAGAATTATGATAAAACATTCAGACATTAAAATAACATTTCAGTTAAACATGGAGTTTTTTTCTTATGAAATATTACCTGATGACCAATGAAGATAAGGAAGTCAATTCTTACACTCCGAATATTTTAACAAAAGGCCCATCGGCATTAACGCTCACCCGAGAATATGTCCATAATTGTTTGGAAAGTGCAAAAGACAACATATTAATAACAGAACTTTCCAAGTTTTTTTTACTATCACAGCACTCAATCAAAATATCTAGCCATAGTTCATTTATAAGTAGCTAATGTGCATGTAGTAACTGTAGCACAATTGATAATTTCCAAATAATTAACCATTCAGTATACTTATGCAGCTATCCTTGACCTTTGAACCTATGACCATGAACCATAAATCAAAATGATCATCATATCAATATGTGCAATATTCTAATTAAGTTCTAATTCAAATAGTTAATAGTTTTCAAGATGACTTACAATTTCAGTCTTTTTGACGCAGCTATGACCTTTACCCTTGAACCTATGTCCTTGACACATTTATAAAAATATCATGCAGCTATGACCTTGACCTTCGAATATAAAACCATAAATCATATATCATATATCAATCTCGATTTTCTTATATATATATGCCCATACAAAAAATTTATATTTTTGCAAGAAATTAACAATTTAAGTTTTCTTATGCAGCTATGACCTTGACCATTGAACGTTTGACCTTGAATCATATATTAAAAAATCATTTCAGACACAGATGTGTTAAGTCATAATACTGATTGTCACGAACCTGACAAAAATTTGGGCGTAATTTTTTACACCCATCTACCGTTCACACAGATCAAATGTCCATAATTGCTCTTGTCTGAAAATAATAGATTTTAAATATGGAAAACTGACCAGAATTGTAATTATGGCACGCAAATTACTAAAGTCTCCCAACACTACAACATTTAAAATCCGACTATTTCACACCAGAGGATCGCTTAATTTATTGTTGCATTGTCTTATGTAACATCAGCAATATTTCATTTATTTGTGAGTTTTATAATTCACTAAGAATATTTTAAGAAGTCCATTATGATCACGAGGAGTGAGGCTGTAATATTATCTGTCTTATACTAGTGCTCACTAAAGAATACTTTATTGAGGTCCTAGCTCACCAAGGTCTAATAATAAAACGAACATACCAGTCCTTGACCAAACCACAATCTATAAAAAAAAAAAAAAAAAAAAAAAAAAAAAAAAAAAAAAAAAAGTAAAAACTTTGAAAGCTGGCAAATTTAGTAATACACGTAAACTTCCATAAAGAAAGTGAGGTCGGGTGTTCCGGAAGGGTAAGCACCTCTTGTCTAGCTAGCTAGCTCTTGTCAAGTGTAAGTCAATTTTGAAAATTAAAGGAGCAAAGAACTATGGTAATTCAAATATATCCAGTATAAGTTTGGATACAGTGACTACATACTTATCAACAATATTGTGATGACGGCCATAAAACTTTTTAAGGGCCTTGATTAGCCTAGGCTTACAATATTCTTGTGTCAACAATTTAATTGTAAACAGTTTTCTTCGTTGTAGAAAGTCCCTATAGTGGGTACAAGCTCTACTATAAGTAAGTATACTGCAGACAAGCATGTCATGACCCACGTCACATTCTCTTGAGAATCGGTGTATTTTTTGTCCTCTAAATTCAAAACCCCAGACGAAGAAGCTATCTTTTATATGACCCGGCTTGGGTTGGTGGACCATTCTCTCTGTTCTTGAGGCAGACGCTATACAACTAAAAGTCTAGACATTGAAACCAAAGAAGGTATGTAACTGTACATATAAGAAATTAAATCTCATTCAACGAATGTGATAATCTTAATCAATTGAAATATTAGGTTTTCAAAAAGTAACATAACACAAATTGATCCCCAATATTTACAACTCTACATTCCTGTATGGAGTGATCTAATGCGTTTTTTGGATCACAATTCCCCCAATGCCTACATTCCAATCTCTTTTTGGAAGATCCTAGTGATGGAAAGTTTGTTAGTTTGCTGGACAAAGGTCAACGGTTTACTCTGATGACTTCAGTTTCCTCAGCATTTCTGAGCTGAATTCATCAATATAAGTTCAAAATGGATAACGGAGCATAAATATTATCATTCAACTCTTCAAGTTCTTAATTACTTTTATGAAAGTTCATATTATCATACAAAACATCTAAAACATTTAAAAAATGAAATTAGAAAAAAAAAGAAAAAGAAAAAAGCCTGCTTTTTTAAATCATATTTAATCACAGCCCGAAAGCATTATATATTTCTTATTGTTAGCCAGGTACACTTCATTGTTTATCAGCAATTCTTCAAACAATGATTTTGATTCTAAACACCAAAAATCAGATTTTGACGTTGGCTGTGAAAACAAATTCGGCGATTACAATCAACTGATTGGTTAAGTATTCTACTTTGATTAATTGCAAGACAACCATCAACTGTGAGGAATCAAACCAACCATTTAATTGAGTTGTTTCTAAACAGACCAGAAGCTACATGTGTTATATATAATTTACCAGTGAATCAAAGGAATTATATTTCTGAAAAGCATATGCTTACGGTATTGAAATCGTTTTTTTTAATTCTTTGATTAGGAATATAGTTTTATAAGTTTGACTTAGGGAGTAAAACATGATTCAGGGATTGTAGTTAGTGATATAATAGGAATTGAGGGGTTGGAAATGACAGCCCCTATCAGTACCAACTTCTCACCTTTTGAATGACTTCATTTATTCTAATTATGACTCTATTCAAGTGTTCGTAAAAATATAGTTTAAGAGTAGAATTTTCAATCATTTAAAAGTTATACATGTACCAACAACCACTTTTGACACATCCTTCCCTCAGAAATGACTCTTGCATGTATTTCATTAATATCACTCTATTCAACTTTGCATAGTGAACCAGAGTATAACTAGGGATAAAGATGTCAACGTTGGAAAGTAAAGAGAAAGCCCCACCTATTACAATGCCTAAGTGGTACCCCGGGGAATATTTTCAATATGAATTTTTGTGCCTTGAAATGCTGATCACAAATATATGTGGCTTTATAGCACACAGCAAAGTGTGTATAAAATAAAGGTATTTATTTTTAGACCTCGCTCCCCTGCCCCACTACATTGGACTCACATGGATTTAAATACCGGGAAGCATAACTTTTATGGTACATGAACCAACCCTGAAAATTTTAAATAGATTAACTTAGCTGGATTTGGATTCATATAATTTGGAACTTTAGATTCAGTAATTTTCAAATGTTTGGATTATGTTTTTATCTATTAAACTTTCGGTCTAAGTGTCACTGATGAGGAATGATTTTCCGAAATGTGCATATACCGCACATTAAAATTATACAGGTGTTTGTGTTATATATCATAAGTCTAAAAGAAACCCCGCTTAGAAAAATGATCAGGTAAAAATAATAACAGAGAACCTGAAATGAAAAAAGAGCAATACTAGTAAGTCGTCCAACTAGTAAGGTGAATGAAATAACAACCAAAACACGAAGTAGCGTATGCAACGAATTTTCTCAAACGTTTGCTAAATCTGGAATTTGAGAAAAAACAGCTAGGACCCCAGATTATCCGAAAGAACCACTGACCTTCAGTAATCGGACTGACAAACGTTCTGGTTGACTAAGGGAAATTCGAAAAAATGAGCGAAACTGTGTTCCATTAGCCAACACTTTTCACAACTCGGACACAGTCTCTCTCTCTCTCTCTCTCTCTCTCTCTCTCTCTCTCTCTCTCTCTCTCTCTCTCTCTCTCTCTCTTAAATGCGCACGCACGTGCCCCCTTTATTAATATCTTATTTTCTTTTTGTTTTCATTCGATCCATCTCCTATGTCCGGTATCCACCTATTTGCCTTTATCCTTGTTTGTTGTTTCTTGCACCTGTTCTCGGTTGCTATAAACACGTATTAAATTTTCAGTGGCGAAGGCTATCTTTAAGAAATTAATCCCATTAAAAACTCAAGTTTATGAGCCTAACTATATGGTTAATACATCCTAAAAGACCAAATATTGCTTCAAACTTTGACTCGAACTTTAGACAGATATTGACAGCTGGAAAGCGTTATCAAAAGTGCTGCGTGTATAGAAAACGTAATGGACGGGATGGGATTTTAACTATTCATTACCAAAGACTTGTTTTTTAGTTAAAACATTTTAATATTTTTCATTGCTGAATAATGAATAATTTTGGTTCAACCAGTTCATTTCCTTCACAAAATCACATATTTATTCAAACATTCATGGAGGCAAGAAATGAGAATGGCACCCATGTGAGTGAAACCGAGTGTTTTAGGAAAGATGAAGATGATGGCGAGCTTACCCTACCCCCTTGAATGTGTGACGATACTTTTCAAGAACAATTTATTAATTTGAGAAACGGGTGTAGCCGAGAGCAACTGTTCTTCCTCCACTCCTCAACCTTGAAGAAAAATTCAAACACCTGTTACAGGTATGAGAAGGAGAAAATATTAATAACTCGTTGACTTCACAATAAATATATAAAACAGCACTAGAAAAATCATGACTGGTTCAAAATTATATAACTCAACCGGGATTTGGATTTTTCAGTATTTTTTAATTAAATTAGCTAATTCTTATTGTTTCTTTAAAAGAGTTAATGATACCAATGCTTACACAAAAACATTTTTCTAGTTTAAATTCAGAATGATATTCGAGATAAAGTTATTAAGAGTTATTTCGAAAATGTCGTCATATGCATTACTTTTGTTTGACCTTCGTAATTAAACATAAGAACTATAAAACATAAAAAATAAAATCGGCATTATAAAAATATATAAAATAGTTATAAAGCATGAGGATAAAAATGGTCCATGAATATGAAGCATGTTGAAGTCTTGATCAGGAATGTTGAAATTTACGTTACAATAAAGCAAGTTGGAACTTAATACTAAAATGAATTAGTTTAGAAAAATCCCAAATAAATGATAATCAATCTTATCGGGTGTAAAGGGACATAATCACTTTATCAACACCTGTCAAGGACCTAATTTATTCAAAGAATGATCAAGTTAATTACAGACACAAAGTATTTACAAAAGAAAAAAAATTATCGGTGGTTTTTAAATAAACTGAATGCTAGAATATAATGTTGCTTTAAAGTTTGAAAAAGTCTCCTTTGAAATTATAATAAGTGCTTGCTACATTAAATCTAAAACCTACTTTATCAGATATTTCTTTTCTAAGATATCGTAATAATAGCAATAATGAGTAAGTTTTAAGTAAGGATTTATACGCTGTTTTTAAGTGCGACGGAAGGACATGGGATTTCAAACCATTCACGCATACAAATGTTCTTAACAGTTCATGTAAGGCATTGTGTATTGTTGATATTTATGTATGTTACAAATGATTTAAGTTTTAAATAATATTTAGAAACATATGCATCAAATGCTGATTTCAGCATTATTTTGTCCACCTATTGATTGTAAAAACAACTCAAACAAGACACTATTCCATCAAGATAACGTTTTCTAGTCTTAGGATAATGAATTGTGAATACCCAAACTTGAAGTAAGGCATCACCAGAATACCACTATCATTTAATAAAGTTTAATAATCTATCTACAAGGCAATTGCATTCCTAAAATACCAATGCATCTTCAAACATTGACATGTGCTAATTGACTAATGATGCTGCGTATTAAAAAGATCTCGCATGGGGCAAGGATATGGGAATGGCAACCATTTATGTGCATCTGGATACATAAAAATATATCCAGATGAGAGCAAAGATTACCCTACCTCTTTTAAATGTGTGATAACATATTTGAAAGCAATTCACGCATTTATTAAGATCTGCTTAGCTAAGGGATAATCTAAATAGCAGGTGTAGCCGAGAGTGACTTTTTTCTGCCCCTACCTTGATGTTAAATCAAAGCAGCTGTTTGTAGTATGAGATGAAAAAAAAAACAAAAACAACTTGTCCTTTCAATGACTATATGAAACAACACTTGAAAAAAATGACCTAGTTCAAGATTATATACTTAACCAGGGTTTGATATTTTAACATTTTTTAATTTAAATTATGCTAATTTCCATTGTTTTTTTAATAAAATAGTCAATGATATCAGTGTTACACAATAAAGGTTTTCGTAGCGTAAATTAAGAATGTATTAAATCAAATCCAAATTGCATTTCGATATCTTTAAAATACTTAGAAAACCACAAACCTTTATAAAGGTGAAGACATAAAGACAAGTTTCACGGCCATTAACAAAATATAAAAACGTGAACCGTGTTGTCACCATCTACTTTAAGTACTCAAAATACAGTCATTAATTATTTTCTAAATGATGTCATATGCTTGACGTTTTATCTTGCTAAATAAGAACCATAAGTACTTTAAAATACATGTATATATCAACAATGAAGCAGGCATTACAAAAAGATATAAAAGAGTTAAAAAGCCAATGACACCGTGTTGATGTTTTGCTCAAGCAAGTTAAGAATTAAGCCCAGTAACAGCAATTAATATATATTTAACAAAAACGCCTGTTTAATTTTGATGTGCCATATGTGCACATTTCGGAAAGTTCATTCCTGATCAGTGACACTAGAGCCATAATTTGACAGATACAATTAATGAATCTAAAGCTAAAAATTGTATGAATCAAAATACGGCTAAGGATTGCTTTGCATGAGGGACCAAACCTTAGTTTTAAATAGATCTTATTTAAATATGTAATTCTCAAATTTAGCAACAAATCGTACCAATTGACCATTTCGATTAAAATGTGCTTAACATAAAAAAAGTAAATCTGCATTTAAGGAAAATTTTTTGAAGAAATAGCTAAAAGTACCATAATTAAAAACAAAGAAGCCATAATTTTTTAAAGTAAAAACAAAAGTTAACAGCTTCAATGTCAATATCTTAATCCCTTTTCTTATTATTTAATTATTTATGATGAAAATATGAAACAAAACTCACTCGAATAATTTTGACTGGTTTACTCAACCGGGATATATATGTCGTAGTATTTCTTGTTATAAAAGGGAGCTAAATGTTTTTGTTTTTTTAATAATAATAATAATACAATCAATTAGTAAAAAAAAAGACAGTGTTGACGTTATAAATATACTTTTAGTTTTGATAGTTTTTAACTAACTTGAAATTGAATTAAGCATATTTAAAATAGTTGAAAAAACACAAACATAAAAAGGTCAATATATGAAAGCAAGTCAATGCAATAAAACGAAAACATAAAAATTGTGAAACGCGTTGCCATTTTCTGCGTTATTACATAAGACATAGCAATTAAGAGTCACATGCCTGAGTTTTGACTTTGGGCTCATGAAAAACATAAGTGCTCTGTATATCATAATTTTTCAAATTCACAAAGTAAGAGAAATAGGGAAAGTGAAGGGAGGTACCTATGTTTTGGCCATAGGAAGAGTCACTGATTTTTGAATATAATTCCAAGATGACAGAATTGTCATGTGCTGATTTTGAATATCTATTAAAATAATGCATTCAAAATCAGCACTTGTCATGTTTTGATTTTAAATGCATTATTTTAATAGAAATTCAAAGTAAGCATATGACAGAATTATAAACGTTGTTTAATTTTTATATCATGTTTTATATTTACAGCCATAGCTAAAGATAAGATTATATTATCATATTTGTATTTATTGTCATGTCAAAGAGTGAGAAGATATATGTGTTGATTTTGGTCAAGCAACAAGAAAAAGTTTCAAAGGCAAAACTCTATACTGTACTAGGGCCTCGTAGACCGAGTGGTGTAAAGCGTGCGCTTACGGATTACAGCGCCTCTCATTCAGGGCAGTTCTTAGTGTGAGAAAGTTTGTCAGTTTCTTTGTCGGACACTGCAGATTCCTCCAACATCCTAGAACTGACCATCTCGAATTAAGTGAAAGAATCAGTAATTGGACTTACTTCACTCCACTCTATACTGTACTGAATTTGTGATTACAAAAATATTATCTTTAGGTTGGCGACAGTTAAATACATTTTCGTTGTACCGCCAGATGAATCAATCTGTTGTTACGGTATCAGCGATTAATATTCTTTATCAAGAACAATGTTTATATCTTTTAACTATCTATAACTCCATATTACATTTTGTCACCGTGATGGATTATCCAGTACTAATGTTATTTTGATCTCGATCGACAACGCGTAACACCCGTGTTAAATAAGAAAATATAAACAGTATTCGTGATACAATAACCAAGCAAAATTTTAAAAAGAATTCAACGCGTTTAAACAAATCATAGAGTTGCTTCCCTTTTAACAACAGCGCAACATTGCTTACATCTCTTCTATTTACATGTTAAACCCTTATACATTTGTAAATATAAACCACAGTCACCTGTCGCATAATGATGATTTCAACATTATGAGGCTACGACAAGTTGCATTAATGCAATTAAAACATGAAAAATAAATATCAAGGCTACACTTAGTTGACCAAAAATATTTTACTCGCTTCGTATGTGGGGGACTTAAACATAGATAGAAACTGACTTTTGTTTCCAATAATTCGACATTTTGAAAACACGGTTTTTGAATCCTTCGGAGGAAACCTTAAAAACCGATGTCCCATGTCATTGCAATATCCCTCGCTGAACATTGCTTTTAGAGCCCTGCAAGGGTGAAAGAGTTTTGCTTTTCACCTATGGTTGATATGTCTATATATAAGTAAAATAATATTTACGGGGACGTGAAATCTCATGAAATCAATCAATCAATAAATTTCTATGACCAAAAAAAAAAAAAAAAAAAAAAAAAAAAACAAACAAAGAGAGAGAGAGAGAGAGAGAGAGAGAGAGAGAGAGAGAGAGAGAGAGAGAGAGAGATGGAAGATGGGATTTTTTCAGACTTTTTTTTTGTAATTGTTATTATTTATTGTCCAAGATCTCAATTAAGGGGAGCAGATGCAAGGGTTGGAAGTTTCTGAGTTTCAAATAAATAATTTTACAATGCATTATAGTATCAGGTGTATAGGAGACAATTTATCTTGGGCCAGGTAAATTATCTCCCTTAGACCTTACAAGTAAATAACAAGTAGATACATACACTATAATATTAATACATATCAACTAGTATATAAGAAACAAGTGCATATTTACCAACTAAAGAAATTTTTTAACTATTTTTTAAACATAATTTAAATATGAATTTGAAAATTGTTTTTAGGATAATGATATACACTTTGGATGTACAAGTATATTTTGTTCTTTATGTTAAAATGGTATAAGATCTGGTTATTTTCCTTGTGAGTGGTGCATGAATGTGTATAAGGTGTAGGTATTGTATGTGCAGGTATGTGTATTTAATGTCTTCGTGTATATAAGAAAGGTGTGTGTGTGTGTGTGTGTGTGTGTGTGTGATTTTTCAGACTTAAATTTAATGTAGTTAAACGAAATGTTGTCGATGTCTTTCTAGGCACT
>CM056610.1:6920291-7015446 GCA_029721355.1 Tegillarca granosa | reverse complement strand
TTAATAAGATGTTTACGAATATATGTGATTGTAATTACATACAAAATCGGCATCTCTCAATTCTATTTTCTGCGTTGATGTAAAATCTGATAAACTCCGATTTACCTGGTAATTTTTTTTATTGATCGATGAGATAGCTGAAGGTCGTCTTACGTTCTGACAACTTCTGTTTACAACGATTTATGCAACAAATTTGATTGGATTTCATATTTTCTTCGGTTTTATCTTTTTATAGACAAAGAAGAGACCATATTGGTGTTACACTCTTTGAAATTTTTGAAGTAGCATGTACATTAATCCTCTGTTTTGTCAATATTTTCGTAATAGTAGCTTTTTGCGTCCACATTCACTATTCAGGTCTGCTCTGTAACATAGTAACATGCACAGCTGATTGAAACCTTTTTTTTTTCCAATAATTTGTTTTTTAAAAAACTAATGAAAATCAATACTAAGTATTTTCCTTCCATTATCAATTATAAACGATAGATCTAAGTATCGGAATTTTAAACACCATTCATGAGGATGTAATATTAATTACTGTTTTTGTCACTGTCTTTGCGACAGTAAATTAAACAAAATTTTCATAGAAAATGCAATAAAGTTTGGTATGTTTCACATTTTACATTCAAACATCATGATGTTTACATTGGGAAGTGTTGTTTTTACTGACACTTCATGTCATATGCTCAAAAGAATCTGCTATTTGCCTTGTTTTTAGGTACCATTTTTTCAACAAGTAAAATCTCTATAGCAGCAACAATTTCCTTTCTACAGAAATATTTTATGGTAAGTGCCAATATGCATAGTGATTTTCATTTACTAGACTGAAATGGGTAAAAAAAATTAATTTAATAAAAGTTTGTTTTACATAATTTACAGTGGCAAACAGTGACACAGACAGTAAGCCATTGCTTTTAAACGTGTGGTGGGACTGAGTTAGTTATGGTGTTGATGTGTTGTATATAGTATTTATAATGGAGTGATTTACTGCCAGACTTTCTGGTCAGGATCTTTTAGTCTCATGGTTGAGTGCTCACTTTTCACCTGGAAGGGCCAGGTTCAATCCTTAGCCAGGGAACTTGGTGAGAATGTGTATTTTTTCAGATACATGTATATCCTCCCTCTCCTTCTGTTATATTTGGTGCCCAACCAAACAACCCACTGAGAGGTTATGTGAGATTTCCCAACTAAGAAATCTCAAGATAAAGGGAGGAGTGTAGTGGGACTGAGTTAGTAGTGCCATTGATGTGTTGTATATAGTAGGTATAATAGAGTGATTTACTGTCTGACTCTCTGGTCTGGATCTTTTAGTCTTGTGGTAGAGCACTCTCTTATCACCTGAAGGGCCGGGTTTGATCCTCAGCCGGGACACTCGGTAATGGAACTTGCCAGCATACCACGTGATCAATACCTCTTAATGTTTGTGCGGAATGAAATGGATAACGTCTACGTCAAATATTCCCGAAAAACGTCATTATTACGGGAAAACGTAACTTTATGCGAACCTATTATCAATAGAAATAATTGTCCCGCACAAATGCTATGAGGTATCGCATGGTATGCTGGGGGATTCCATTACATAAATATACATGTATTGACCAAAATGACCATAAACTTTCCATTAAATAGAAAAAAAAATAAATGAATAAAAAAAATAAATAATAAATAAAATGAAATAAATAAATAATAAATAAAATAAAATAAATAAAAAATGAAAAAAAATAATTAAAATTATTCTCACATTCTTATTCCTTTCAGTTTTGAGAAGCACGTTTTAGCTGTGACTTATTATGTAAATCAACCAAAATACACCCAATGTACCCAGTATGTATTTTTTATCAATATATGTAACACTTTAAATCTTTTAAGTGTTTAAAATTTGCCATATATATACAGTCTGTGAATGTTGGTAAGAAAGAAAACAGTTAAAAATGTAAAAAAAAAAAAAAAAAAAAGAAAAAAAATTGCTAAATTTTTTAATTGAATTTATTTTACAGGATTTTGGTATAAAAGTTCATGTCTAAAAAAGATTTGAAAATCAAAAGAATGGAGCTGTAAATGACATAAATATGTTCTGAAATTAGTGGACAATTTCTACAGTCAGAGTCCAAAAAGAGAAGGAAAAATTGACACAGTGAGAAAGTATCTACACAAAATAAGTTGGAACTAGGAGAGAGAGAGAGTGAAGAAAAATTGCAGAGTTTCGGCTTTATTATTTTGTTAACCAATCGTATCAGTTGATTGTCTCACTATTATTACAAACAGGTGTATCCAAGAAAAAGACATCTACCAGGAGTTTTTACAAGGAATGGAAAATATCCATTACTGTGTTGCATGGTATCAGAAAAAGGTTTGTAGAAACAGTTTTGTTATCACCTTTGTAAAAGATTTACTCTTTGTTAGTTAGTTGGTTGTATTGTGGGAGGTCAAGGGTTCGAACCCTTGGCAGGTCTGACCAAAACTTTAAAATAGGTAGCGACTGTTCTTTCGACAAGCACTCAGCGGTTAGAATTGAAATCATTAGGTCCTTCAGATGAGACCTTTAAAACTGATGTTCCCTGTCATGGCAGGCATGACACTTTAAAGAACCCTACCTGCACATTGCCCTTAGTGTACTGTAAAGGTAAAAATTTCTGCTACTTCACCTATAGCTGGTGACATCCTGATATAAGTGAATATTCTTGACTGTGAAACCACGTTAAATCAATAAACAAATTCAATTTATTGTTGTTTTATGTCATATCAGCAATTTTTCAGCAAATTGCTAAAAGAGCACGGTTACAAATCTTTAGGGATTAATGTCAGAGCAATTCCATGTATGCATGAGATATACAAGTTTGTATTATTATCTTCTTTTTAATAGCCCCTATACAGAATCTGAGATTTTCAAAGAGATGAATAAAACTTAATGCTTTTCTGCATCTTTCGGAAGAGACGTTAAGCTGTTGGATCCGTGTATCCTACCAACTGACAGGGCATGTTAAAGACTCCCTGTGTTTTTCAAAAACAGAGCCTTTACGCCAGCAAAGGGCCCCCTCCCTTTATCAAAAAGCAACATCAGCTCCCCTTTATTAAAGCTCCTCGTTAGATCACAACCCCACCCAATTTTTTCATTTTTAACTCAAAATTCAAAATTCTTTCACTCATGTGCATGCATCATGGCTCACTGGTTTCGTATCCCCTGACTGGCTGTCACCTGGTACTCGCCTGTTCACTTGATAGCCTCTTCTCCTCTGTCTGTTTCAACTTTGCCACATCATCGAAATTATACTTAAAGCATCAGTCTGCAAATTGGCCTTCGGCCACATGTAGACAATAAACTCTTTCAATTTAGTAATACTTATTTATTAACATTGCTAAATTATTATTATTATTATTATTATTATTATTTTATTATTTTTATTATTACTTAGATTGGATCATATGATAAACAACTGTGGGAGCAGTCTGTTGAACAGAAAGTGTTAAAGGTACAATTTTTATAAACCAATTTCCATGCATATAACAAGCTTGATGTTGCCTCAATTTTACTGCCCATGACCACCTCTAATAACCTTATTGTGAACTTGATCATGGTTCAATTGACAGTTTTCTTCCTCAGTGGATTGGAGTGGAGTAGTGGTGTTTTACGCCCCAGTCAAGATTCTTTCACTTGTTTCGAGGTGGTCAGTTCGGGGATGGTGGAGTGGAGTAATGCTGTTTAATACCCAAGTCAGTTCTGGGATGGTGGAGGTAACCGGAGTGCCCGGAGAAAACCATGGATCTGCAGCAAGCGAACTGACAAACTTTCTCACACTAGAATCTGTCGCAAATGGGATTCGAACCCAGGCAGATGAAATATATATACTTTTAAATAAGGTTTCACTGTCTAAATTATTTACAACATAATTTGAAAAAAAATAAATAAAAAATAATAATTAATAAAATAAAATAAAAACAAATAAAGAATAGATAAATAAAAAAAAAGATGAAAATTATTTTTTTAAAAATCCATTTTAAAATTTATCTCTATAACTACACATGTAGCTGATTTTTTAACAGGTGCTTAGTAATATTCAATTTGACTTAGTTTTGTAGAAAATTCCTTCGCTAAAAATTTAATGTATGGACTTTGTCAATTTTTTTTGACAAATCTGGCAAATTTTCATTACTTCAAAATCATTGTTATCATTGTTTGTAACAATTACAACAACAACAACAAAATTTAAAAAAAAGTCTGTATAATGTCTTTTTGGCTCACCTGACCGAAAGATCATGTGAGCTTATGGCATGGCGCAGAGTGTGTACGTGTGTGCATGGTGTGTGTGTGCATGCATCATTAACACCTATTTTCAACTTCTCCTCCAAAACTGCTGGACAGATTTCAATGATACTTGGTCAGAAGCATATATGGGCCGGTGCAATTCAGATTTGTTCATAGCATCGCCATGGCTACCAAAACTAGGTCAAGGTGACATACCTGGGTCCAAAAATCTTAAAAAATCTTCTTCTCAAAAACCTGATGATGGGAGAAAAAAATCTGATGTGATATTTGGCTTCTCTAGGGTCTTAAGCCTATAGTTTGTTCATTTCGTGAAATTTGGTCGAAAAATGGGTTACGCATTTTTACGTTTAATTTTAAATATTGTTTAAAAGGCTTTCAATTATTATAACTTGACTATTTGAACAGATATTGACATTGGGTTTACAGTTTTGACTTTTTCTTGAAATGACCTTTAAAATAGGGTCAAGGTGGTCACAAATCAAGGTCATGACCTTATTTGTGATTTATGCAGTTTTAGGCAATTTTCTTGCAAATTTTAAGAGATACATATATATGAATTCAAAACATTGTTAAAATGTCCCCATTACAAAATTTAAAAAGGTACCAAGTTTTGAAACTATATGATAGTCCATGTAGGAGTTGCCCCTGAAATGTTATTTTTGGCTTATGAATACTAAAATTATGCATTAGCTTGAAAACTGTAAGCTTTTTGTTTAGGCATGTATATTAGAATATTGTAGGTATTGATATGACAATCATTTAGATATATGAATCAAGGTCATATGTTGAAAGGTTAAGGTCACAGCTGCAGAAGAAGACTTAAATTGTAATTATCTTAAAAACTATTAACTTTTTGTATAGGCATGTATATTAGAATATGGTAGGTATTGACATGACGATCATTTTGATATATGGATCAAGGTCATATGTTGAAAGGTCAAGGTCACAGTTGCAAAAAAAAGACTTAAATTGCTAATTATCTTGAAAACTATTAGCTTTTTGTATAGACATGTATATTAGAATAATGTAGGTATTGCGACAATGATCATTTTGATATATGGTACAAGGTCATATGTTAAAAGGTCAAGGTCACAACTGCAAAAGAAGACAAAAATTGCTAATTATCTTGAAAACTATTACCTTTTGGTATAGGCATGTATATTAGAATATGGTAGGTGTTGTGACAACAATCATTTTGATATATGGTTCAAGCAGGGGTCCGGAAACGGTCATATTTGCTGGACATGTTCGACAAAAAATATTTTTGTCTGATGAAAAAAAAACTTGTCGGACATTTTTAGTTAATAATAGAATTCAGTTAACTGGACATATAAATAAATATGTTGGTCGTTCATTATTTTACTCGAGTATTGTTTGCTATCACCTGTCAACCATTTTCAATAAATACTACAGATATAATAATTAGGCTTTTGTTTATTAATCAGTTAGAATCCATGGTCTAAATCAGTTCCTTTTGTTTCGTGGTCCAAATCATCATTACTTCTGTTGTTAAGTTGTTTATTAAGTAATCACATCGCTTGACAGACGGAAGCCATAAACAGCTGATTACAAGGGTTGATCCTTGAAAGTCATGGTCGTCGGACTATTATCAAAGAAGTTCCACGTGGGATGTCAAATAAGAAAACAACGCGCATCGTATGGTCTTTGCAAATAACAATAACAACATCAGTGGTACGTTTTTTTTATTTATTTATTTATTTTTTTTATTTATTTTTTTTTTTGCTTTACACAGCATCAGTGGTACGGTTGCTTTGAAGAAATGTCCGAGACCCCAGTCAAAGTTTTCCGGAACCCTGGATTTAAGGTCATGTGTTCAAAGGTCAAGGTCACAGCTGCAAAAGAAGACAAAAATTGCTAATTTTCTTGAAAACTATTAACTTTTTGTATAGGCATGTATATTAGAGTATTGTAGGTATTGCAGTAACGATCATTTTGATATATGGTTCAAGGGCATATGTTGAAAGGTCAAGGTCACAGCTGCAAAAGAAGACTTGAACTGCTAATTATCTTGAAAACTATTAACTTTCTGTATAGGCATGTATATTAAAATATTGTAGGTATTGATATGATGATCATTTTGATATATGGTGCAAGGTCATATGTTGAAAGGTCAAGGTCACAGCTGCAAAAGAAGACTTGAACTGCTAATTATCTTGAAAACTATTAACTTTTTGTATAGGCATGTATATTAGAATATGGTAAGTGTTGTGACAACAATCATTTTGATATATGGTTCAAGGTCATGTGTTCAAAGGTCAAAGTCACAGCTGCAAATAAAAACTTAAATTGCTAATTATCTTGAAAACTATTAACTTTTTGTATAGGCATGTATAATAGAATATGGTAGGTGTTGTGACAACGATCATTTTGATATATGGTTCAATGTCATGTGTTCAAAGGTCAAGGTCACAGCTGCAAAAGAAGACTTAAATTGCTAATTATCTTGAAAACTGTTAACTTTTTGTATAGGCTTGTATATTAGAATATTGTAGGTATTGACATGGCAATCATAATTGGTTCAAGGTCATATATGTTCAAAGGTCAAGGACATAGTTGCATAAGTATACTGAAATTTGTTAATGATTTGGAAATTATTCATTGCATTACAGTTACTTCATGCATATTATATAAGCTCCTTTTAAATGAAATGTGAGTGGATATATTTCTGATTAAGTTTTGTGGCAGTTCTTAACTTAAGAAAACTTGTAAAGTTTCAGTACCTAATATATTGTCTTTTGCACTTGGCAAACAATTTTGGACATATACTCAGGTGAGCGTTAAGGCCCATGGGCCTCTTGTTTAATTCACATGTCTCTTTGTTTCAGGGTTTGCAACAAGCCCCTAGAAGAAGTGTCAGTTTAAAATTAAAATCAGAGTTGATTGATGTGGATTTAGTTAGAGGTATGATGATTTCAGTATTGAGATATGAAAGAATCCTTTATACCATTCATTTATTTTGATTTTATTACTCTTACAAGGTCAACCACTACAGTAGTTTAGATGGTAGAGTGCTCACATTATATGTTAGAGGTTGAAGAATCGAACCCCGGTCGGGATCTGACTAAGACTTGAAAATGAGTAGTGACTTTTCTTCCACCAAGCACTCAGCATTTAGAAATGCAAGTCACAGGGTCTTTTAGATAAGACCTTAAAAATGAATGCCCCTTGTCACGGCAGGCCTGGCACATTAAAGAATCCTCCCTGCACATTGTCCTAAGCACACTGCAAAGATCAAAATTTCTGCTACTTCAGTTACAGCTGATGACCTCTTGATATAAGAGAAGTATTTTTGACTGGGACATAAAACCCCGTTAAATCAACCAATCAATTTTAAAAGAGCAGTGCAAATACGTCTAAATGGTACATTGTTATAAGCTGGTTAAATTAGTGTTGAATTGAGAATAGTAATGTTGTTTAACGGGAAATTACGCCCAACTCGGGATTCTTTCACTTATATTGACATTGTCAGTCTTGCAATTGTGGAAGACTCTGAAGAAAAATATTGACCTATGGAAAGTGAACTGACAAACTTTCCCACAATTGGATTTGCCAGAGTTGGATTCAAATCTAGGGGAGAGGCACTGTGATCTGTAAGCATTTACTTTAGAGCACCTCACAACAAAAGCTCCTTGCTTAAGTTAATGTTGAGTAATGGTATTTTACTTCCCATTCAAGATTCTTTCACTTATATTAAGGTGGTCAGTTCAGGGATGGTGGAGGAAACGGGAGTGCTAAAAATAACAAACAAAAAAAAAAAAACAAAAAACCAATGACCTTCAGCAAGGGAACTGATAAACTTTCTCACACTAGGATCTTCTCAAGTAGCATTCTAATCTGGTCATCAAGAGTACTGTGATCTTCTGTAAAAGCATGCTTTAGACAAATTGGCCTTTTTGGTCAAGTAAGACCAAAGCTGTTAAGAGTTGAAGTCTGACCTAGCTCAGGTACAACACTTTGACCATGTGGTGTCATATAATAAAAAGATTCCCCTCAGATTTTCACAAGTGCCTGGATGGCTGGTGGTCTAGTTGCACTGACAGAACATAGTGCCATTGGTCTAAAGTTGCACTGATAAATTACAGTGCCTCTCACTACATAGATTCAATCCCATTAGGTTGATTGTAGTATGAAAAGTTTGTCAGTTCTCTTGCTGATATTTAGTGGTTTTCTCTGGGTACTCCAGTTTCCTTCACCATCCTGGAACTTACTGCCTTGATATCAGCAAACAACATTGACTGGGGCATTAAAAACCATTACTCACTTCTCCCAGCATTTTACCAGTTTCAGTTCACTTTCTACCAGGATGTAATGGAGAAGTGTAAACTTCAAGTTAAAATCTTAATAAGGGACATACTTTGTTTAATGATTGGTTATCTAACTCATTAAATATTGAGAGAGCTGCTTATGCACTCTCTCCAAAAGCAGACTTTGAGTTACCGTTTGTCAGATGTGATCTGCAAAAATTGGATGACAATTCTTGGGTGTGATCTGTAAAAATTCACAAGTGTCATCTCTAAAATTTGAGTTAATTTCTCAGGTGTGTTCTGGAGCGGAAACATTACAATGATTCTAATGTGCTATCTGCAGAATCTTATAAAAAAGAGTGTGGGGATGAAATCATACAAGTTAGAGAAATTATTTTTTAATTTTCAACATTCTCTTAAGTTTTTCTTAATCAAAATGTTGATTAAAGAATCCACAAACTTCACTTTTTGATTATTGATGTATTTTTGGTTCAACATTTTCTTAAGCTTATCAAAAATAAAATTTTGATTAAGAAATCCACTAATTTCACTTTTTTATTATTGATGTTTTTAGGTTTAACATTTTCTAAAGCTTATCTAAAACCAAATTTTGATTAAGAAATCCACTAATTTCACTTTTTGATGATTGATGTATTTTAGGTTCGACATTTTCTAAAGCTAAACCGCAGGTCTCATGGACGTATATAACACATAAGGCTATAACTAGAGTTATATTTTTCCCATTTTTCTACAAATGGTAAGCATTATTACATAAGAATTTTATATATAATACTGTATAGCAGGTACATGTAGTTTTTACAAGTCACAAATTTTGGTGATAGTATAAAATTGCTAAAATCAAAATAAAAAATCCAGACCAGTTGACATGTGAACTGTTTTAACTCAACTTGTAAGTCCATATTTGTAGACAGTACATTGCACTATGTAATATGATCATAAATTTGGTTATTCTGGTTTTAGCGTGAATGGAAGTTTTGACTATGAGTTAGTTGTTTTTATACTTCTGATTTTGATTTAAAACAATAGGTATTTTAAAATGCAAATTTTAAAACAAAAGAAGAACAAAGTATCATTGTTTTTTATACCAAAAAAGTGCAAATTTATTAGATTTTCATATGATTGACGAGCCTGGCATCGCCATAAGGAGAGACTTAAGTGTTACTCTTCGGTGTCAACGGTGACAGCATTTCGAAATGTGAAAGTTTATGTTAAAGTAATGTTCTACTCTTTCAAACACTAACCTGACGAGACATTTAAATCTGTGGAATTCTTGTTTTTATTTATTAGATCAACCTAATTTAGTAGTTTAGAAGTTTGCTTTCATTTTTATGTTGGAATCTGATGGAAAAATGCAAAAAGCTTTAGGTGTTAAAAGATAGTTCTTATTGTCATGAAATTTTCCACAATAGCCATTTTTTGCAAGAACTTATTAAAAATGTTAGACATAAAATTATAAACACAAATAAATTTTTTTTTTATTATTTATTTACTTTTTTTGTTTTTTGTTTTTGTTTTTGATTGTAGGTGGTTGCAGCAGACATCCTTCAAGTTTTGGCTGTTTTTGCTGTGTCTATACACACTACAGGTTGTGACTACCCTGATATTTTTCAGAAACGTTGGTGTCAGTGTTAGTAAAGATGTAAGTAGTTTACAGGTTCACATGTACTAAGTCTTCTTTTAAACTAAATTGCAAAAAAATATTGATTTAAGCTACTATTATCCAAGATTTTAAAATTTGAAATTGCTCTTGCTTACGGATTGCAGGGTTGATTTTAACTCAGCAGTGAAAACGTTTCCTAGTCATTGTTTTTCTATGGGTACTCTGATTCCAACCATTGACCCAGGTCATCTGTGATAGGTTTTTGGTTCTTCTTGAGACCTTATTATCCTCCATCTAACACCCAAAACTAACTATGTTGATGTTAATGAAAAATTCTTGACTGGGGTGTAAAAACACCAACAATGAAATTAAATCAGACCCATATTTTGAGTCTTTGAAATTGTATAGCAACAGAAAACATTATGAATCCTTGAAAATGGTGTTTTAAAATGGTGAACTTTGATGTTTATTCAAGGTCACTGTAACCTTAGATAGTAAAATTCTAATTGAATAAAGTTGGTAATTTTTTTTTTTTTTTTTTTTTTTTTTTTTTTTTTTTTTTTAGAATACAGAAAAAAAAAAAAAAAAAAAAAAACAAAGTGGTAAAATTTATCTAAGCAAATGAGTTCACTCCTGAATGCATCAGTGACACAGAACTAGTTTTACATATCCTTGTTGTTGATTTTTTTTAAATATTATTTTTGCAGGAATTTTCCTTGTCAGAAGTTGTGATCCCTGGTGTGTTAATGTTGATATTAGGACTTATACACAGTCAGACAGTTTTATCACATGTTTCACACAGAACTCTTCTTCACAGAGATGGAAAACATATGTCCAGGTATAAAGAACTTTTTTATTCCACTTTATTTTACTTTTTTAATTTTTGAAATTTATTTAAAACTAAGGTTTCTTCCCTCATGCAAAGCATTCCTTAGTTGGATTTCTATTCATAAAATTTTGGAACTTTAGATTCAGTAATTTTCAAATGTTTGGCTTATATTTTTTTCTCTATCAAACTTTTCGGCCCCTAGTGTCACTGATGAGGAATGATTTCCTGAAATGTGCACATCTGGCACATCAAAATTTACCAGGTATTTGTGTTATATATTTATTCATTTTTTTCTATAAGACCATGCAATGAAAAAAAAATCATTTTTTAATCATTTAAAAATTCAGTTTTTTCAACCAACAGTATCTGTCACATTTTGCCCTATTTTTGATCACCTGACCATAGGTCATGTGAGCTTATGGCAGGATGTGGCATATGAATGTGCATATGTGCATGTTTGTGTCATTAAAGCTTAATAATATATAATTGCATTTGGGACAAACTTTATGTTGCCTTTAACATACATCACCAGAGGCAAAAGCATTTCTAGTAATGGAAATGAGTCCATCAGTCTGTCAGTCTGTCCATCACGCCTCAACTGTGCATGGTTTGTGTAATCCATAACTCCTATTAACTTTATCCAAATAAAATAAAATTTTACCCAGTTGTTTTGTACAGGTTGTGTGCACCTCCTATTTTTTTGACATTTGATGATTTTTGTAAAATTGTTGCATATGGAACTTCGTCATTTTTTACCAAAAGAAAAAAAAAAACAAAAAACAAAAAAAAAAAAAAAAAAAAAAAGAAAGAAAAAAAAAACCATATGAACAGTGCATATTTTGTGTAATCCATAAGACACATATGTTAAATTTGATAATGCAGCTGCATGTGCTTTCATTATACTCACATAAAGAATAAATGAGTTGTTAAACTCATTTTGTCAAAGTATAGAAGTTAAAAAATAGTAGTTTGTAACTGAAAAACATGTACTTAGCAACAACACATTCAAGAACATGATGCACCATTATTGTTGAAGAAAATACAGAGATAATGGTCATTATCTACAAAAAGCTTGAATTTTGTATTTCAAATATTATATATTCTTTGTATATTCACATATTGTAATTTGGAAGAATTAATAAAATTAATCACATTTTTTACATAATATGAATGTTTTATCAAGGGATTACAATAGTTGTGAAACTCAGCCGACCCAACAATGCTGTTGTAATAATGGTAATGTTCATGTGGCAACTACACTCTTCCTCACTTCCAATATATTCTCGCAACAAAATGTCAACCCCGAATTGCTTGATGCAGATGTAAAAGTTTAGTTTTACCATTCAAAATTTTAATTTCAACACCAAATTGGTAGGATATAATCATTACATGGTGTGTTGGTGACCTAATATGGTTTATACATGGTCACTAAATATCATACCTGCACTTGGGAGAACATTTAAAAAAACAGCAGTATTTGGTACATAAGTTTCACAACTGTTGCAAAATCTGTATTAATTTATAAGTATTCTGACTATTCATGGTTGAAATAATCCCAGACACTTATTTCTTACATTATAAACTATTAAAGACATACTATTTCTCAATATCAGAAATAAGTACCTGTGTCAAAAATGCCCAGGCGATGCAGGTGTTGGATCCTGTATGGGTCTTGTAGTTTATGAGGCCTATTGGTACAGTTCATTAAACTTTATTATCAATTGGTTCCTAAATTTGAAAGTTGGCCAATTTTTTGGCTCGTTCTTTTCAAAGCAAGGGCTAATTCTCCATACACGTAAAAGTTGCTTTTTCATTGATGATGAGGTAAGTTTTATTTTGTCGCTAAGAAAATTAAAAACATGATTAAAAGTTATATTCAGCCTAGTCATGATCATTTCAATTAAGTCATAGTTGTTAGCGATGGGATGGTGAAACTGGATGATGAAGTTACTTTTGTTTTGTTGCCATGGTAACTGCAATATTTAAATGGCTGGCCTTAACACATCTGTCATGATTCTTTTAATTTTACCAAATGTTTCCTTTTTTGGGATGGAAGGAAGGATGGTGTAATTAAGAGATTACAATTATGGCAGGTGAATTTGGAAATTTTATCAGGGTCAGGAATCTGCTTGAAATTTTTTAATCAAAGCACTGTGAAATGTGACTTGTACGCCATTGTTTTAGATTACTACAATAATGATAAAGAAATTTCACAAATTTGTAACTGTTTTATCTTTTTATATTTAAAATTATGTATATTAAGAGAAATGAAGTATAAATTACTGCTAGTCTTAATTGTAATTAAAATTAAAATTGATTTTTATATCATTACTGTAGTGTAGCCACATCAGACCATTGCCAGGAAACACATTAAAATGTTTTCTTCATTATTGTTAAAATAAAATAAAAAAAAATAATAAGGTTGGCAGTATTTGCAAGAGTAAATCTCAATTTTGATTTTAACTACTGGTACATTATTTAAAAAATTACATGTACTTAAAATGTAAAAATTATTTTATTTTTATTTTTCTCTCTTTTTTTTTTTAACGATTGCAATTTTCTATATTTTAGGGCAACAGACTACATGTAGTTTCAAATTCTTGAATAATTCATCAGTTTTTAGATAAGAGAAAAAAATTATCAATATTACCGCACATGTAATAAGAGCTTCTTTTGTTACCAAGTTACCAAGACAACCAAACATCATGTTATTCAGATCAGGTCAAAAAAGGTTATCATTGCAATGTAAACGTGGTTTAAACTGGTTATAATTTACTTATTGACTATTACAGAATAACAAATAATGAATCTGTTTTTGAAAGTAAAATTTTAGATCAAGAGAGTGTCCAAATTTTTAAATGTAGAATTTTTTAAACATTGTAACACTTTTTAGTTAAGTTTTTCTGCTGTATAATGAATTAACTTCATTTTTTAAATTTTTGGTTACATTTAAAGTTTAAATTTGAATATTGATTAAGTTCAGGTCAAGTTTAAATTTTGAGAATATTTTCAAAATGCAAGTCAAGTTTGAATGTTGAGAGAGAATGTTTTCAAAATGCAGATCAAGTTTGGATGTAAATGTTGAGAATATTGTCAAAATGCAGATCAAGTTTGGATTTTAAATTTTTAATTAAATTTAAAGTTTAAATTTGAATATTGAGTAAGTCCAGGTCAAGTTTAGATTTTGAGAATATTGTCAAATTACAGATCAAGTTTGAATTTTAAGTATATTGTCAAATTGCAGGTCAAGTTTGAATTTGAGTTTGTTTAATCTTATTTTAGTGGTTCTTTAGTAATAAACATAATCATGACATAAAAATTGATAAAAATTTTCTGCATGTTCAGCAAATTTGAAAAATTTTGATTTATAAAAGATGATGTCAAGCAATCCTTTTCTTGCCATATCAAACAATAAACAATTTTATTAAGATTAATAGTTTACTAAAATGGCTAAACAATTTCAGTTAGTTGTTAATATTTCAGCTTGTCTAAATTCAATACGTAGAGCATAAAGCCCCATTTTAATCAAAACTCTTGTTTTTCACTTTAATGGTTAACCTACTGATTTACTGATGTAAGTGAAACTATTATGACAGTGATTTTAAATCACATCAATTCTTTTTTATATTGTTACAGAGATAGGAAAAGTCGAAAAAAGAATTACCCAGGGTTCAAGAAGAAAAACTCCACAGAGCAACTTAGCAATCATTGTGAAAATGATATAAAGACAAACACATCAGATGCTGCACAGAAACTGTCTGAAGAATGTGAGAAATTAGGTGATGATTCTGGTGTCAATTTGATGAAAACAGATGTTGCTAATGGGAAAGAAACTCATTTAGAAAAAGAGGGGCAACGTAAACACTTTTTTGAAAAAGATTGCAAAGAATCTCATTTATCTAAATCATCAGGAAATATTTCAAATTCTGAGTTAAATGTACAAGAAAATAAAGTTGTTCCTTCAGATAGCAAGTCAGTGAGCTGGAGTGATGAGTACACAATATCAGGGTCTTTAAAACACGGTCATGAAAGTCAAGACAGCGAGGAACCCCGGGAAGATGACTCTCATGAAGAGATGGAAATGTCGGATGACGAAACAAACGGAAAGTTTGAAATTTTATCAGTGGATAAGGAAAGCATGGAAGCATTAAATAAGAAACAAGATAATATCAAGTTGTGTGGAAATGTGGATGTTGGTCTAAAATTACCGGGAAAAACCGATGGCTCATTATTGTTTCCGAAGAATAATATAATCCATCTTAAAGATAATCTGGTTTTAAACACTATAAGTAACCATAGAGAAAATCAAGGTTGTGAAAATGTTTTGAATGAATCTAAAACTCAAGATGAAGTGTATTGTATGTCATATTGTGCTCTTAGAAAAGAAGAAGATAAGATTGAGAACAAGAAGAAAGTTGAAGTCGAAATAAAAGAATTGACAGAAGTTAAAAGATGTAATGGGATAGATGTATATGATGAAAATTTGGAAAATTCTGAGTCTAAAGAAAACATTGAACAGGACACTGATTTTGGCATCTTAGACACTGCAGTTAAGAATTTCAGTGATTCAGATCTGTTGATTAAAAGTAACTTATTAGAAAACAAAGAAAATATTTACTGTGATAGTTTTGGATTTAAAACTTTGACCAATGGTCAGAATGATGCCATTTACAGTGTAAAAGACTTTGACAAACCGTTTAAAGGCAAAATTCCCACACGATCTCGTTCTTTATCAGGGCAATTTAGAACACAAGGGATAAAACGTGTTGTGAAAAATCGTAAAGTAAAACAAGAGACTGGGTCCGAGACAGAAAATGATAGCATGACTCTAAGGTCATTAAAAGGTCTAAGACGCCGAAAGATTCCTGGTGATGAAAGTAGCGAGAGTGGTTATGGTTATACCCATACACGGAGACCCCCACCTGCATCATTGAATTTGAATTACATGAAAGAGAGTACCGGAATAAGTTCATCTGAAGGAGAAAATAGTCCCATTACAACAAATCCAGATGGATCTAAGGTAATTAAGTGTAAATTTTAAAAAGATATTTTGCATTTATTTATTTATTTTGTTTCATTCCTTTTTTTAAAGTCAACATAAAAACAACATTTCTATTGATGCTCCAACTTGTATCTAACCTGTATGGTACTCTGAAAAGTTTATAACATAAATTTTTATTCCTGTAAGTGTGGGTACTCATCATGCATTTATTTTGGTTTCGTTTTTGACATTTCTGTTACCAGAGTACATGTAGTTTGACTTTTGACTTTATTCTTTGACATTTCTGTTTCCCAAGTACATGTAGTTTAACGTTTGACTTCATTCTTTGATATTTATGTTACCCGAGAACCTACACATACTTTAACTTTTGACTTCATTCTTTGACATTTCTGTTACCAGAGTACATGCAGTTTGACTTTGACTTCATTCTTTAAAATTTCTGTTACCAGAGTACATGTAGTTCAACTTTTGACTTTATGCTTTGATATTTCTGATACCAGAGTACATGTAGTTCAACTTTTGAGTTTATTCTTTGACATTTTTGTTACCAGAGTACATGCAGTTTGACTTTGACTGCATTCTTTGACATTTCTGTTACCAAAGTATATGTATTTCAACTTCTGACTTTATTCTTTGACATTTCTGTTACCAGAGTACATGTAGTTAAACTTTTGACTTTATTCTTTGACATTTCTGTTACCAGAGTACATGTAGTTCAACTTTTGACTTCATTCTTTGACATTTCTGTTACCAGAGTACATGTAGTTCAACTTTTGACTTTATTCTTTGACATTTCTGTTACCAGAGTACATGCAGTTTGACTTTGACTTCATTCTTTGACATTTCTGTTACCAGAGTACATGTAGTTTGACTTTTGACTTCATTCTTTGACATTTCTCTTTCCCAAGTATATGTAGTTTAACTTTTGACACATTTAGGTCAACATCAGGCATGATCATGATGCACAAAAAAGCCCTGTTAGACACAAACAGGTCAACATGAGACATGATAATGGCATAAAAACCCTGTAGGACACATACAGGTCCAAATAAGGCATGATCATAACATAAAATAGGCCTGGAGGACAGAAACAGGTCAAAATGAGGCATGATCATGATGTTAAAAAGCCCTGGATGACACATACAGGTCAAAATGAGGCATGAACATGATCATGATGTTAAAAAGGCCCTGAAGGACACATACAGGTCAAAATGAGGCAGGATCATGATATAAAAAAAATGAGGAATGATCATGACATAAAAAAAAGGCTTGGAGGACACAGTAAGGTCAACATAAGGCATGGTCATGGTGCTAAAAAGCCATGGAGGACCAGAACAGGTCAAAATGAGGCATAATTATGACCTTAAGAAAGCCATACAGGACACATACAGGTCAAAATGAGGCATGATCAAAAGGCCAGAGGGACATTTACAGGTCTAACCAAGGAATGGTCATGGATTGTAATACTTCCATCAATCACCTAGATTGAAATTCTATCTGGGCTGATTCTATTGGTAGAAAGTCAGCCAGTTTTCTGGCAAGAAGTTGCTGGTTTTTTCTCGGTTTTCTACACTCTGCCACCATCACAAAACTAATATTTAAAATAACCAAAGAAAGCTTCTTGGGGGCTTAAAACAGTGTTACTCTACTCCTCTCTTCTTCACACACAAAATACAATACACAAAACATGACAAACTAGTTGAGTTTGATGAATGTAAAAGGAGGCAGGGAATACCAAATAAACCCATTACCTCAGTATGCCTCCTGGCTAAAAATGACCCTGACATGGCCCTTCTGGATGAAATTTTCTCTATTACTCTTTACTTATATAATTAGGTATTGTAGAATCATTAATTTTTATTGGGAGAAAATTTTGTAGAATTGAGCTTTGTGAAAAAAAAATCCCTGTGGGGCCAAATTAATTGAAAAATGTTGATAACATTAAATTTTGAGATCTTTGTGATTTTGATGAACATTTGTAATTGTCTAGCTTGGCATTGACATAAGGCGAGACTTTGGTGTTACTTTTCCAGTGTCGACGTAGGGGATGGCATGTCAAAAAGTGATAGCTAGTTTCTTTTAAATTAATGTATTTTCTACATCATCAAAAACTACCAGGTTACAAGCTCAGTTTAAGAGCATCTGTCTTGAGTGGCAGGTCAGGGTTAGAACACTAGCCAGGCTTTACACAATACTTGTAAACTTGTGATACTGCTTTCTAATTAACCTTGGCCTTTGTGGGATGTCAGGGATTCAAACTCCAGCCAGGTCTAACCAAGACTTGAAAATATATGTAGTGTTTGTTCTTTCTCCAGGCACTCTGCATTTAGAAATGAATGTCATGTCATCTTCAGAGGAGACTTTCAAAACCAATACTCTGTGTCACAGCTTTCATTAGACACAAAAGAACCCTCCCTGCACAATGTCCCAAGTGCACTGCAAAGGTCAAAATTTCTGACTCTGCATTAAAGAACCCTCCCAGCACAATGTGCTGAGTGCACTGGAAAGGTCAAAATTTCTGACTCTTCACCATAAGTTGGAGAGGTCTTCATACAAGTGAAATATTCTTGACTGGGACGTAAGACCACTATTCAATTAATCGATCCTCATCAGGGGCTTGGCATTTAAGGGACAAATTATTAATTTGTTCCGTTAGTGCTGAGATAATGTGACTGGCAGAGACATATGCTTGGTCATTGAAGGGATGCTTGGGAAACCAGAGTGTCTATTAAAAACAACTGACCTTTTGCAAGTGACAGACAAACTTTCTTACACTAGGATCTGCCAAAAGAGAATTTGAGTCCAGGTAGTGAGAGGCATTGTGATCCATAAGTCCACATTTTATACCATTTGACCTCTAGGGTACCTATAACTTTAGGCAATTTTAGCTGATATGGCACTGTGATCCATAAGTCGACATTTTATACCATTTGACCTCTAAGCTCCCCTGTAACTTTAGGCACTTTTAGTTGATATGGCACTGTGATCCATCAGTCCACATTTTATACCATTTGACCTCCAAAGTCCCCTATAACTTTAGGCACTATTAGTTGATATGTCACTTTGATCCATAAGTCCACATTTTATACCATTTGACCTCTAAGTTCTCCTATAACTTTAGGCACTTTTAGTTGATGTGGTACTGTGATCCATAAGTCCACATTTTATACCATTTGACCTCCAAGTTCCCTATAACTTTAGGCACTTTTAGTTGATATGGCACTGTGATCCATAAGTCCTCGTTTTATACCATTTGACCTCTAAGCTCCCCTATAACTTTAGGCACTTTTAGTTGATATGGCACTGTGATCCACAAGTCCTCATTTTATACCATTTGACCTCTAAGCTCCCCCATAACTTTAGGCACTTTTAGTTGATATTGATATGGCACTGTGATCCATAATTAGTCCACATTTTATACCATTTTACCTCCAGGGTCCCTATAACTTTAGGCACTTTTAGTTGATATGGCACTGTGATCAATAAGTCCTCATTTTATGCTATTTGATCTCTAAGCTCCCCTATTACTTTAGGCACTTTTAGTTGATATTGATATGGCACTGTGATCCATAAGTCCACATTTTATACCATTTGACCTCCAGGGTCCCTATAACTTTAGGCACTTTTAGTTAATGTGGCACTGTGATATATAAGTCCTCATTTTATACTATTTGATCTCTAAGCTCCCCTATTACTTTAGGCACTTTTAGTTGATATTGATATGGCACTGTGATCCATAAGTCCACATTTTATACCATTTTACCTCCAGACCCTATAACTTTAGGCACTTTTAGTTGATATGGCACTGTGATCCATAAGTCCTCATTTTATACTATTTGACCTCCAAGTTCCTTATAACTTTAGGCACTTTTAGTTGATATTGTTATGGCACTGTGATCCATAAGTCCACATTTTATACCATTTTACCTCTAAGCTCCCCTATAACTTTAGGCAATTTTAGTTGATATGGCACTGTGATGCATAAGTCCACATTTTATATCATTTGACCTCCAAGTTCCCTTTAACTTTAGGCACTTTTAGTTGATATTGTTATGGCACTGTGATCCATAAGTCCACATTTTTTACCATTTGACCTCCAGGGTCCCTATAACTTTAGGCACTTTTAGTTGATATTGATATGGCACTGTGATGCATAAGTCCACATTTTATATCATTTGACCTCAAAGCTCCCCTATAACTTTAGACTTTAGGCACTTTTACTTGATATTGTTATGGAAATTGGAATACGAGGAAAATATATTTTTTTTATTTTACAGGGTACAGTAAGCTCTGAGGAATGGGAAGATCATGTACAGTCAGATGTTACCACATCCACATATTCCTCTAGTAGCAGCGGATCTGGAGCGGAACTTTCAGAAAATGACACATTGGAGGGGGATGACGATGATGACCACGGTCAGTCCAGACAGTCGTCAGTCATCAGTGTGGACAGGATGACCGCCAGTAATTTACATGTAATAAATCTTCTGCAGCCTGTATGTATTAGCTTGCTCTACTTCTATCTCTTTTGTGCATGGATAAAAAAATTAAATTATGTACAATAAGGGTATATTAAGCTTGTGATAATATTTTACTTCAGTCTGCTTGCTGCATAAGAACCAAGAAATTATTTCCCTGTCATATTTGAGTTTGAAAGAAATGCTCATTACAGTATTACCTGGAGATATTGAAATTGAGGGGACTTGGTAAAATAATTCAATATACCGTATCATTTATTCATCAGAATTTCATCACTAACTGCAATATTTGAACTTCTGACATTTGAGAATCACTTATATTAATATTCCTCAATTTCATTTTAATTTCCATTATCTAAAATGTTTACATTTTGGTGAAAACTCTCCTAACTCATTGGCCTGTAATATTACATCCTTTTGTTTATAATTCATTGTTAAAGTACTCAGTTTTATCCCAAAATATTTTGCTATTTCAGCCTGTGTTTTCACATTTTTGTCGATTTCGTTTATAAGTTCATATTTTGTAATTAATGACAAAGTTTTTCTCTTCTATGGCGTGGATGCCATGTTGTTTTTTAAATTAAATTAAACAACTAACAAATCATATTTTTATTTACCTTGAAAAGTACTCACTTGTACAACACTTATCTTTAATTATGAGTTAAAATCAGTTACTGCGACCCCGTATATGGCCTCAACAGAATGATGGTAACCAGCATGATTTTGGCTAAATTGATCACACATCCATTCAAAATACCACTTTGATATATCCAAATGAAAGTCATAGAATTTGCTCTTTTGGGGACCAAAAAAATTTTCAATAATAACCAGGAATTCAATATAAGCAAGTTCAATATAAGTGGAATTTTTTTGGTCATAAAAAGTAGGTGTTTTGCAGGGTATTTTTTTGTCATTTCAAAATATGCTGGAGTCCAATTTATGCAATTCAATATATCCGGGATATACTGTATTTTGATCATGTTAATCACAAGATTAGTGTTTTTGAACAAGATCGAGTGCAGATATGGGATTATTTTGTCAACATGCATTTTCAAATTTTTTGAATTATTTAGTATTAATTATAAATTTTGTACACTAAATTGCTTTAATTTAGCCAGAAATGTTCTCTCTGTACTGAGATTATTTAGTTACTATCTTATACCTGACAAAATTGATTTTTAGTCTAAAAAGTTTTTTTTATTAAAACCCTCATAAGGACATTGCTCATAAAGTTCTTCCATATATATATATATATATATATATATATATATATATAATTATATATATATATATATATATATACAGTCGACTCTCATTAATTTGAAATCGGTTAAATCGAAATTTCGCTTAAATCGAAATGATATAAACGGTCCCTTCAGATCGCTATGTATTTCTATGCAAATTTGTGTTTAAATTGAAATACCGAAATTCGAAATTTTGCTTAAATCTAAGTGATTTTTCAGTCCAGATAACAAAATATAATGAAAATTTCAATGTTTAAATCGAAATATACTTTCCTTGTTTATTGTAGTTTGGATAAATTTGTTAAAACAACAAGTTGAAACTAAGCGGCAAAATAAAAAAAAAACCAATTACATTTACACAAAAATATTTTATCTTAAAAATGTTGATTTATACCTGAAATAATTAATCCGCCTCTTATTTAAGAAGTGTCGGTTTACTCTGAAGATCCGACTCAAAATACACATGAAAAAGGAAGTCGGTATCCCATGCTATTTTCATGATTTTCTCTTCCGGTCAGGTCATGATAAACCGTCTGTCAGTAAAGGAAAAATTTCATTGGCGTAAAATGAAAAAGTGGGCAGTCCATTCTTCCACAGTCATTGATCACAAGAATTACCAACGCTAATTGCCACGCTAAAACTTAATTAATCTGTCGAGCCAAATGGTATACACCATTCAGCTACTGTGACATGGCAAGCCATGATTTCAATAATCACAAAGGTCAGACGCTAAGGATAACAGATAAAGAAGTTATGATTATGAATAAAAGAAACTTCAACTGAGCCTCGCCCAATGATAGTCAGTGTTTAACAAATTTCAATGGAACCTTGTAGCTTCCGGTGAAGTTTCCGATTTGCTCATTTTATTGTGCAAAAAATTATTTTTAATTTTTGATGTTTAATTTAATCTTAATCATAAAATTTCAGTGTCAATTGTAAGCATTATTATAATACGTAACAGCATATACGTGATGTCAATAGAGGAGCGCTTTACTTTTAGAGTTAACTCCCGTTTCTGATTGTCAGTAATCAAAAAGGTAAATTGGAAATTCAGATAAATCGAAATTTTTCATCTGACCCCTTCAATTTTGAATTAATGAGAGTCAACTATATATATATATATATATATATATTACTTACTTAGTCTTATCTTAACTCAAACAAAGCCTGTTACCATTGTGCATTTTTCTGTTTTAGATTCATTCATGAATGTATTTTCTTTCTAATTACATGAAAATCTTCACTAAAGCATGAGAAAAACCTTAAGAACTTAGGATTATTGCAATGTTTTCTCTCAGAAAAAAAGATCGTTCTGAAAAATTTTTTTCTTTTCTTATTTCATTATTATTATTATTATTATTATTATTATTATTATTGCTAATACCCTTATTGTACATACAAATAATAAAGTGATACTTATATACATACCTAAGTACAGTTGAACTTTTATGACTCAAAGTTTTTGTTTTAGAACATAGTTTTGGGATGATTAGAGGTTTCTGATGGAGTTCACAAGCCTGCCCTGTGAAATCTAAATGTATACAAGGCATATATAATAACAATTACATGTGTTTGTGTAGTTGGTATTGTAATATATGCAATTGGGTTCGGGAACCATAGGGTATCAGAATGTTTGCTTGAGAACCAAAGGGTATATGATCATGATATGCAAGTGAAACCATAAGGTATGTGATTATGGTATGCTAGTGAACCATAGCCGGTTTAATATGGCATGCTCAGTGAACCACAGAGTATCACATGTTATGCTAATGAACCATAAAGTATCACATGTATGCTAGTGAACCAAAGGCTATCACATGTTATGCTAGTAAACCATAGGGTACACATGGGGTGATAGGGTGTTACATGATTAGCTGATGAAACATGACTTATCAACCTTTTTGCCTCTCTTTGTATACTAAAGGATTATCATTTTACATGCTTGTGAACACTTTGCATACAAAATTTCTTACATCTACAATGAGGAAATAAAAAACAAAACTCTGTGATATTATCAAAATTGGTTTCTCATCATGTACCTATTTTTGTCCATAATCTCGGATCTTCATGGCTTTCTGTCAAAATGAGTTAGTACCTTCTTAAAGTTTATGATATCTTGATTATGTATTTTTTAAATTTTAAAATAATGGTAACTTCCAAAAAAAGGGTTGGGGGAAAGATGACGAGAATTGCAGCAAGAATAGGTATTAAGCCAGTACTGTACTTTTGAAGGTGATTGTTCCTTACTTATTTAGTAATCATTTCATTGCTGATAACACCTTGTTAGTTTATTATAGATTTATGTACAGTAGAAATAGAGTCAGTCTAATCCAAACATCTAAGATCATTTAGATGAGACAGGTGTTGGGTTCAAACACAGGTGAACAACACTTGAACACTCAAATTTGAAATGTTTTCGGTAAAAGGTTTTGTGTTTTAACAAACTTCAGGTAAATTTAACACCTGAATACTTAGATCCGATAACATGTTTAACAGGTGAAATAAACGTACAACCTCAGATCTAAAATGTTTTGGACTTTATTGGTATTGGGATTTAACACAGGTGAATTTAACTCGTATTGGGATTTAACACAGGTGAATTTAACTCCTGAATACTCTCAGATCTGAAATGTTTTGGATAGAATATATTTTTGGTTATTTGGAATTAACACAGGTGAATTTAACATCTGGTCCCAGTTTCACAATCTTTACTCAATTAAGAGTACACCTAACTCAAATTAGGGAATATTTCTGTCAATTTTAAGACATTACATACTTTTATTAGTTAAAACTGTGTATCTTATATATTTTAATGTTCTATTATGTTTTTTAAACAAAAAAACACATTGTCTTAAAAAACTTAAAATTTTTAAAATGTTGATCAGAGAAAAATAGGAAATATTTGAGTTGAATGTACACTGAGTTGAGTGAATGATTACAAAACTTAGGCCTGAACATCCTCAGAATTAAAATGTTTTGGATAGAATAGGTGTTAGGTATTTGGGTTTTACCACAGGTAAATTTAACACCTAAACACTTGGATCTGATAACAGGTTTTTACATACTAGGTGAAATAAACATACACTTTCAGGCCCCAGTTTCACAATCATTCACTCAACTGAGTGTGCACTCAACTCAAATATTCCAATTTGTCTCTCATCATTATTTTAAAAGTTCAACAAAATTACACTTAATTAACAATTTAGATATAACATTAGATATCCAATTTTAACTGTGTAATGTCTAAAAATTGACACTAAAATATTCCCGAATTCGAATTGAGTGGACACTCAACTGAATGAATGATTGTGAAACTGGGGCCAGGTCTGAAATGTTAGGTATTTGGTTTTAAAACAATTTATATAACAACTGGACATCTGCATTTCTGAAATGTTTTGGAATAGATAGGTTTAGGGTTTAATTCTGATTTTGTAAACAACAGAACAATTTCAGATCTAAAATGTTTTAGATAAATGCATTTGGATTTAACACAGGTAAATTTAACAACTGTAAACCTTTGTATCTGAAATGTTTTGACTTATATAGGTTTTTACACAGTCGATTGTACAAATAGAACATACATCTTCAGATCTATAAGACCGGTATTAGGTTTTTAACACATGTGATATATCAACCCTTTTCAATCTCTGAAGATTTATGGAAGATTAAACATGTTTAATTACATGGTAAAAAAAAAACAAAATTATCAAAGATTCATTTTAAGTTTATGACATGACATCTTGAATCTATGGCAAATGGACTTCCAGCGTCCACACATGCCATTTCATATTGGAAATGTTTGCTCAGATTTACCTGTTTTGAACTTGTTTTCTGTACTTTAATATAGAACTGATGTGCTGTATTTATGAAGTAATCTAGAAATAGTATCTCAGATATTTATTTACCTCATGCAAAGATGATTAAGCACTCTTTCAAACAATTGACACACAGGTGTTTTATGCCCAATCAGATTGCTTCATTTAGTTGATACCTATTGAGGCATTGGTATTTCAGGGTACACTAATGAATCATCAGGTACCAGCAAACAGTCATATGGTAACCACTGGAATGCAAAGCTTATCATATTTTATTTTTTTAAAACTCATATTATAATACCAATTTGATAATTACCAAATTACCTTTCACAAGTTAAAGTCTAAAACCATTCATAGATCCTTCATGTGTCTGCTGTTATTAATGTCTACTCAGTCTTACCGTATCTCCATAAATTTATCATAAAATGTTCTCTTGATTTTCATGATAAGGAATATAGAATCCGGTGGTCAGTAGTTCATTAATCTTGATTTAAAAGCAGTAGGAAGTTTAATAATACTGACCAACAAGCTTGCTTTATCATGCCACAGACCTGAATATTCTGCATCATACCACATGCCTTTCTTTACATGAGATCATAGAAAAACATACAGTATCTGCTTTACGAACTACTTCATGCACTTGAAATTAAAATTTGTTAATTTTATATGTTGAAATATAAATCTGCATAACCATATTCTCAAATATGTGTTGTACACTATTTCCTGTAAATGTTAGATCTATTTGTTATCACATTGTATACCTGTTTCCATGGGTAACCAATGGTTGTTACATAAAATGCTAGTGAAACATTGGTTGTCATGTAGTATGGTAGTAAACTGAAGGGTAATTATTCACACAGTATGCAATTAAACAATAGGGTATCCAATTTGTATAATAGAGTGCCATAGTATTACTTTTCACATAGGTAAATCATTGTGTCTAACTTGGTGTGCTAGTGAACCATATAGTAACACATGGTATGTTTTTGAACAAAACAACCTGATACAGGATATGTCAGTAAATGATTGGGTTCCGTCAAACACTGGTATGGTGCCTAGTTAACCATGAGTCCCACAGGGTAAACTTATAAATCATTAGATAATGTCAAACATATATATGGTAACTAATAAACCTCCAGACACATGATTATATGGTTTGGTAGTAAGTAATGGTTTTTACTTAGTTAGTTTTAACACAGGTCTTTTTAACAGTTCTTTTACTTTCAGGTCAAAAACTGTCTTGGATTGGACATGTTATTGACATTAAACCTGATCATGTATTATTTTTATATCTGTAACAAATTTGAAATCCTGTAAATTAATTTTCACAAGTGAAAGTCCAAAACCAATCACGAGACCTATACATGCTTGCTATAATTTATGGTAATATCATGGTTATTAACAGTTGGTGGCAGTTCAGAAACCTTGACTCAAAGACTTGCTGTATAATACCATGTCTTTCACACGTGATCAGAGAAGAAAACATAGCACAATCAGTTTATACTTGTAATTGTGTTTTAAATTTTTTTTGTTGAAATATAAATCTGTCATTACCATATCTCCATAAATGGATCACGCAGTAATTTCATGAATTTTATGATAAGGAATATAGAAGCAGGTGGTCAGTAGTTCATTAATCTTGAATTAGAAGCAGGAGGAAGTCCAATAATCTTGACCAACAAGCTTGCTTTGTCATACCACAGACCAGAACATGCTGCATCATACCACATGCCTTTCTTTACATGAGATCATAGAAAAATGTACTGTATCAATAACTTCATAAACTACTTCATGCATTTGTAATTAAAATTTGTTAATTTTATATGTTGAAATATAAATCTTAATAACCATATTACCAAAATTTTATTTACACTATTTCCTATTAATTTTAGCTTTATAGGGTATCCCATTTGTATAATGGAGTGCCATAGTATTACTTTTCACATAGGTTAATCATTGTGCCTAACCTTGGTGTGCTAGTGAACCGAAGGGTTACACATGGTATGTTTTTGAACCAAACAACCTGATACAGGATATGTCAGTAAATGATTGGTAACCTTCAAACACTGGTATGGTGCCTAGTTAACCATGGGTCCCAAAGGGTAAATATAAAACAAATACCTGCTAAATTTTGATGTGCCAGATGTGCACATTTCGGAAAATCATTCTTCATCAGTGACACTAGGGGCCGAAAAGTTTGATAGATAAAAAAACATATGCCAAACAGTTGAAGATTAACCAATCTAAAGTACCAAAAATATGTGAATCCAAATCCAGCTAAGGAATGTTTTTCATGAGGGAACAGACCTTAGTTTTAAATAAATTTCAAAAATTAAGACAACTGAAAATTTTGCTAAATAGTATATTTTCTGACAGCACAACGCACTGCCTACTGAGTTATGGATACTTATAAATCATTGGATAATGTCAAACATATATGGTAACTAATGAACCACCAGACTCATAATTAAATGGTTTGGTGGTAAGTAATGGTTTTCACTTAATTGCTCAACCCTGGTGTATGATTTAGTAAACTTGTGATCCATTATAAGTTTTAACACAGGTCTTTTTTCCAGATCAAAAAATGTCTTGGATAAAATATTAAGACAAGTTATTATTGATATTAAACCTGATCATGTTTTTCTATCAATAACAAATTTGAAAACCTTATGAATTCATTTTCACAAGTGAAAGTCTAAAACCAATCATGAGACCTTTGCTATGATTTATAGTAATGTCATTGTTAATTAGGAGCAGGAGGTAGTTCGATAATCTTTACCCACAGGCTTGCTGAATCATACTGCACTCTCAAACATGCTACATAATACCTCATGCTTTCAAAAGTGATAAAAAAACCATCTTGTAATTGTTATAACTTTGTTAAAATATAAATCTACCAAACCATATCTTTATAATTGTATTATGTAGCGTTACCATAACCCCCTTAATTGTATCATACCATGTGACAGTACATATGATTAGGAAAAAAAACATGTATCACCTAGTTTTATTATTACTTGAAGTTGTAATTAATTAAAGTTAAAAGTAGTGGTAATTCAAGTTATTATTTATTTTTTTTTTAATATAAATCAGCATTACCATTACCCCCCCCCCTTAATTGTATCATACCATGTGAAACTGGTCATTATTTTTTTAATGTTGAAATATAAATTAGCGTTTCCATACCCCCTTAATTGCATCATACCATGTGACAGTACATGTTTCATCTAGTTTGATCATTACCTGTTGTTGGATTAATTAAAGATTATAAAAAAAATTATGTTGGAATATAAACAAAAGTCACCAACACCCCCCTCCCCTAATGATCAGGGGGAAAAACATGCATCACCTATGTATTTATTATTATAATTATTTTTTATTTAATTTTTTTTTACCATTCCCCCTAATTATAATAACAGTACATGTAATCAGGAAAAAAAACACATTGCTTAGTTTTACCATTCCTTTATTAGTAACTAAGGGTTATTATTATTACTTTTATTATTTTTTGTTGTGTTGTTGAAGTACAAATCAGTTACCATTCCCCCAAATTATACTACATGACAGTACATGTGATCAGGAAAAAACGTGTTTCACCAAGTTTAACCATTAGATAAACCTGTAATTAATGGTTAATTTTATTATTATTATCTTTTTTTTTTTTTTTTTTGTTGTTGTTGGTGTTGAACTATAATTCAGTTACCATTCCCCCTAATTATAATAACAGTACATGTAATCAGGAAAAAAAACACATTGCTTTGTTTTACCATTCCTTTATTAGTAACTAAGGGTTATTATTATTACTTTTATTATTTTTTGTTGTGTTGTTGAAATACAAATCAGTTACCATTCCCCCAAATTATACTACATGACAGTACATGTGATCAGGAAAAAACGTGTTTCACCTAGTTTAACCATTAGATAAACCGGTAAATAATGGTTATTTTTTTTATTTTTTTGTTTTTTTGGAAACATAAAACAGTATTACCATTCCCCCTAATTATAATGACAGTACATGTGATCAGGAAAAAAAACACATTACGTAGTTTTACCATTCCTGTAGTAGTAACTAAGGGTTATTATCATTTTTTTTTTGGTGTTGTTGTTGTTGTTGAAATATAATTCAGTTACCATTCCCCCAAATTATACTACATGACAGTACATGTGATCAGGAAAATAACGTGTTTCACCTAGTTTAACCATTATATAAAGCGGTTATTATTTTTCTATGTTGAAGTGTAAATAAGCATTACCATACCCATTAATTATATCATACCATGTGACAGTATATGTGATCAGAAAAAATAAACATGTATCACCTAATATAACCTTTCCATGTAGTTGTGATTAAACTTAAGGTTATTTTTTTTTATATTGATATATAAATAAGAGTTACCATACCCCCCCTCCTCCAAATATAATAACATGTGACAGTACATTTGATCAGGAAAAAACAAGCTTCTTTACCATTCTCTGAACTTGTAATTAAAGGGTATTTTTTTATGTTTTATTATAAACCAAAGTTTCCATACCCTACCCCCCCCCTTAATTGTATCACACCACGTAACAGTAAATGTGATTGTTTTTCCATTCCATGAAGTTTTAAATAAAGAGTATTATTTTTTATGTCAAATTATATAAATCAGCATTACCATTCCCCCTTTAATTATATCATACAACGTGGAAGTACATGTGATTGGTAAGAACATGTATCACCAAGTTTGATTATTTAACCATTCAATGTAGTTGTAATTAAAGGCTAATAATAATTTTTTTTTTTTTGTTGTTGTTGTAATGTAAATCAGCATTATCATAATCCCTCTCCAAACATTTGTTTGATATTTAAACTTTTGTTGTTTGTTTTTTATAATTTCAGCAACCCAGTAGTCAGCATCATGTTCAGCCTCCGGATAAAGGTAAGAACTCTGTTGTAAAATGTAGTGAAGTTCTAGCTGTGCCAAGAGGGACGTTAAACACCATCACTCAACTCAACTCTCTTGGTCTTTTCCAAGCATTGGTGTCCTCCATCATTTCAGAACTGACTGTATGTTTTTGCTATAAAATTTCTTTAACGTTGAAAATTTTGCCAAAGCAAAAAAGAATAAAGGATTTAAAGAAATAGATTTTTTTCAAAAAAAAAAAAAAAAAAAAAAAAACAAATCAAAAAAAATGAAGAAGAAGAAAAAGAGAATTTGTTTAAATACTAATTCTTTGAGGCAAAAGATTTTACCAAAAGAATTCTTTGAAGCTAGAAATTCTAAAAATTCTAAAAATATGCATTTAGCTTAATTGCCAATTAGCAGCACACCATATGCTTGCTGATATGTGGTTTAATTTTTGACAAATATTATTTGGTGGCATTTATTTTTAGTAATAATTTAAAAATGAATCTGTGTGTTTGTGAATTAATTAAATGATCTGACATCTGCTAATTTAATTAGTAAGTTGCTAGCCATTTGTCTGATTCCACAATCAAATGATATTTTATTTTGTGCCATTAATTTTTCTAATTAAAAATGTATCATATATGATGCAGTTTGGCTCATTTTAATTTGTTTGTCACAAAGACAATGATCATTTTGTCATAGATATCTTAATTTTTTTCTAGAAAGCCATTAATTGTCTCAAAGACAATGACCATTTTGCCAAAGATATTTAATTTTGTTCAAGGAAGTCATTGTCTCAAAGACAATGATCATTTTGACATAGCTATTTAATTTTGTTCCAGAAAGCCATTGTCTCAAAGACAATGATCATTTTGCCATAAAAATTTAATTTTGTTCCAGAACAATGATCCTTTTGCCATAGATATTTAATTTTGTTCCAGAACAATGATCTTTTGTCATAGATATTTAATTTTGTTCCAGAAAAATGATCATTTTGTCATAGATAATTATTTTGTTCCAGGAAGTCATTGTCTCAACGAAAATGATCTATTTTTCATAGATATTTAATTTTGTTCTAGAAAGCCATTGTCTCAAAGACAATGATCATTTTTTCATAGATATTAATTTTTGTTCCAGAAAGCCATTGTCTCAAAGACAATGATAATTTTTTCAAAGATATCTAATTTTGTTCCAGAAAGCCATTGTCTCAAAGACAATGATCATTTTGTCAAAGATATCTAATTTTGTTCCAGAAAGCCATTGTCGCAAAGACAATGATCATTTTGTCAAAAATATCTAATTTTGTTCCAGAAAGCCATTGTCTCAAAGACAATGATCATTTTGTCAAAGATATCTTATTTTGTTCCAGAAAGCCATTGTCACAAAGACAATGACCAATTTGTCATAGATATCTCATTTTGTTCCAGAAAGCCATTGTCACAAAGACAATGACCATTTTGTAATAGATATCTAATTTTGTTCTAGAAAGCTATTGTCTCAAAGACAATGACCATTTTGTCAGAGATATTTAATTTTGTTCCAGAAAGCCATTGTCACAAAGACAATGACCATTTTGTCATAGTTATCTAATTTTGTTCCAGAAAGCCATTGTCACAAAGACAATGACCATTTTGTCATAGATATCTAATTTTGTTCCAGAAAGCCATTGTCTCAAAGACAATGACCATTTTGTCAAAGATATCTAATTTTGTTCCAGAAAGCCATTGTCTCAAAAACAATGACCATTTTGTCATAGATATCTAATTTTGTTCCAGAAAGCCATTGTCTCAAAGACAATGACCATTTTGTCAAAGATATCTAATTTTGTTCCAGAAAGCCATTGTCTCAAAAACAATGACCATTTTGTCAGAGATATTTAATTTTGTTCCAGAAAGCCATTGTCACAAAGATAATGATCATTTTGTCATAGATATCTAATTTTGTTCCAGAAAGCCATTGTCACAAAGACAATGACCATTTTGTCATAGATGTCTAATTTTGTTCCAGAAAGCCATTGTCTCAAAGACAATGACCATTTTGTCATAGATATCTAATTTTGTTCCAGAAAGCCATTGTCTCAAAGACAATGACCATTTTGTCACAGATATTTAATTTTGTTCCAGAAAGCCATTGTCACAGAGACAATGACCATTTTGTCATAGATATCTAATTTTGTTCCAGAAAGCCAATGTCACAAACACAATGACCATTTTGTCATAGATATTTAAATTTGTTCTAGAAAGCCATTGCCACAAAGACAATAATCTTTTTGCCATAGATATTTTTTTTGTGTTTGCCACAGTAGCATTGTTATATCTCTTATTTCCCATTTGTTAGAAGGTCACCTTGATGGCTCATTTTTAAAGTGTTTGTCTTGAGAGTGGTAGCCTGTGGGTCCAAACCCAGCTGAGTCATACATAAGACTTTAAAATTTCAGATATTGCTTGTTGGCATTTAAGGAAGACAGGGTATCGACTAGTTTGTTACATTCAAAGGTCAAGGTCATAGCACCATAAAATGACAGAAATTGTTAATTATCTTGAAAACTATTAACTAATTGTATAGGCATGTATATTAGAATATTGTAAGTATTGACATGACGATCATTTTGATGTATGGTTTCAGGTGATATGTTCATAGGTCAAGGTTAAAATAGGTTATGAAGGTCAAGGTCATAGCAACGTAAGAAAACTGAAGTTTTTAATTATCTTGAAAACTTTTGACTTTTTGCATAATTATGTTTATTACAATATTGTAGATATTGCTATGATGATGATTTTGATATATGGTTTAAGGTCATAGGTTCAAATGTCAAGGCCATATCTGCATAAGAATACTGAAATTGCTGATTTTTTTTAAAGCTATTTCATATATGCATGTGTATAATAATATTGTAGATATTGATATGACAATGATTTTGATTTATCTTTCAAGTTCATACATGTAGGTTCAAAGGTGAAGGACATAGCTGCATAAGTATGCTGGAAGGGTTTATGATTTGAAATTTTTTATTGTACTACAGTTAATGCATGCATATTAGGTACTTAAAAATGAAATGTGACTAGATATATCTGATAAAGTGTTATAGCAGTACTTTACATATTGTCTATTGCACTTTGCAAACAATTTTGACATTTAATCAGGTGGGCCTCTTGTTTGTTCACCCATCTTTTACAAATTATATAAATGAGGTTTTTAGGGTCACTAGGTGCATTAAAACCAATTTGCTAAAGAAGAAAGAGAATAAGTTTCATCCAGCTATCCAGACATTAAATATCACTGCGATCATAAGATCATTGTGAACACCTCAGAGATGGCCAAGTGGTCCAAAGTGCATGCACACTGTTGGTGCCTCTCACTGCCTAGGTTAACGTTCCAATAACACTTCTTTAGACCTTTTTTAAGAAAGTTTGTCAGTTCGCTTGCCGAAGTTTGGAGGCCTTCCCTTGGCATTCTTGTGTTATCCACCATCGCTTATCTTAATCGACATAAGTAAAACAATCTTTAATGGGGCATAAAACATCAATAATCAACTAAACTCATGGATATTATTTGCCCAAACTGTTACTTTATCATAAGGTCATGCAAATTCAATATCTTGGAAAACCAAATATGTTGATATAAATGAAGTGTAACTCTATATTGTAGTACACTGTATCACAGGTCCCTAGGGATAGAGTTATTTCTACAGGTCTTTAGATTTGTTTTTTGTTGTTGTTTTTTTTTTTTTAAATAACGTTTGAACAAATCTGAAGACCTGGCCCCAGTTTCACAATCTTTCATTCAATTGAATGTACACTCACTCAAATATTTCTATTTTTCTCTCATCATTATCTTAAAAATTTGAAGTTTTATGAGACACTATTTTGTTTTGTTCAACAAAATTACACTAAACAATTTAAATATATTATTAGATATTCAATTTTAACTAGTATGTAATGTCTTAAAATTTGACATTGAAATATTCTCTAATTAGAGTTGAGTGTACACTAAATTGATTAAAGGATTGTGAAATTGGGGCCTGTAATATAGAAATAATTCTATCCCCAGGTACCTGTACTCTGTATTGTATAATTACATGATAATGAAATGCCTGTACATGTAGTTTTTTGTCTGTTTGTAGTGAGCTGTATGATATGGGAGGGAAACGAGTGTAAAAAAGTGGATTTGACCGCTATGGATATCGGATGGTCAATTATAGAAAAAGTAGACAACATTCCAGAGAGTTCAGATTATATAATGATTGGTCTTGCCTTTTCCTTGCTGATAGGATGTGTGCCATTGTTTTTTATTACTTACCATGCCAAAGATTTGCCAGATCTTATGTCACTTGATGGGGTTTTTAAATTGTGCCATTTGTTATTTAACAAACCTTGGAGGTAAGCATAATTTATTTTGTGATTCACTCAAGTTATCTCCCTTTATGTTCTGTTCAGAGAATTGAAACCCTGATGGAATTTTAGCTAAGTTGACCAAAGGTGATAGTGCAGCATGTATAGGTAAAAGTGTGCAGTATACATTTGTGTATAGCCAGCACATTTTCAACCTAGCTTCTAAAACTACTGGACAGATTTCATTGATATTTTGTCATAATTGTATTAAGGTCAAATAAAAAACATACTAGTTTGTGGCCTTGTCTTTGCTACCAAAACTAGGTCAAGGTAACATAGACATGCAAAAATCATTAAAAGTTCACTTTTCACTATTGTTTGGAAATAAACTCATGGAATTGTGTATTAAGCATATGATTTGTTCACATCATAAAATGAGATTTTGGACAAAATTCTAAAATGAACATCATTTACAAATTAACATACATAATGAGATTTTATTTGTTTTTTCTGGTTCACTGATTTTGGGTAAAAAGCTGGAATTTTTAATGCTGTTTGTTTTATAAATTAATTTTAGACAATTATATTTATTTTAAAAATTTTTAAACACAGCATCCTTCAGAATTGTTCCTGAAAAACACAGTTAATGAGATTTAAACAAGTTTACATTGTTTAATGGTGAATGTTTTTTTTTTTTTTGTAAGGGGGGATAGGGGGAGAAAAATCTAAATTTTGAGAATTTCATTTCTTTTATATATATATATATATATTTATATAGATCATTTATTTATTTGAAAATTTGCATGAACAAAGTTTTATTTAGAGTGAGAGTTGAACTTCAAAAGGCAAGACTTGCAATACTCAGATCTCTAATAGAATTGTACACATTTATAATTAAACTGTTGCAGCTCATTATAAAAAGTTTCAAGGTTGTGCATTATAAGGTCATCTCCAGTTGTTTTCAATACTGAGTCAACTAAATATGTTAACATATACATTGAAAATGCAACCCTTGTTTTCAATTGACAGTTAGACTAATGAGGTTTCTTGTATATATTTTTTCTCTGTGATTTGATAAAGTCTTCTTGTGGAGCCTCATATGGTATCTATTAACATTTGCCTAAGGTGTCTTACAAACCCACCTTACTGTATTTTTCACTGCTTATGTTGCACTCAGCATGTCAGTTGATTTCTCAGGAAACTTGTTTCCAAAGACAATCTCAGTATAAAGTTAACGAAAAAGTCTACTTGTGCGTGAAAACCATTACTCCACTCAATTCTACTCTTCATTTATCTATATATGAAATGAAACACAAACATACCAGTCTATGTTCAAATAACAATCCCCAAAAAATGGGGGCCTCAGTGGCGAAGTGGTCAAAAGCATGCGCTTATGGATCACAGCGCCTCTCACTGCCTGGGTTTGAATCCCACTCAGGACAGATCCTAGTGTAAGAAAGTTTGTCAATTCACTTGCCGTAGGTCGTTGGGTTTTCTCGAGGTACTCTGGTTTCCTCCAGAACTGGCCGCATCGAAACAAGTGAAAAAATCTTGACTGGTGCGTAAAACAGCATTACTCCACTCCACTTCCAAAAACAAAGTAAAAACTTTGAAAAATGGCAAATTTAGTTTTACATGTGAACTTCCATCAAGGAAGTGAGGCTAGGTGCTCCAAGAGGGTAAGCACCTTCTGTCTAGCTGGCTAAATTTCATATTTGTTTTAAATTATTTATAGAATTATACGAAAGGTCAGTCAAGATAGGTATATTTGTGTTGGTTCCTGTGAATATAAGATTAGCTTTCTCGAATATAGCTATTACACGCGTGAACACTTTACTCTTAACCCGTTTTTGAGTCCGTTACTAAGTTCAGCTCTCTCTCATCCGTTGATGGAAATTGAATAAAGACAGATAACCCAAAGTTAGGCGGCTTTTGCATCGATTCACAATTCGAAAACATGAAATCTCGCTTTGTCTGAAGTCTCGTTGAAGTCTCGTGGGGGGGGGGGGGGGGGCAAAGCGAAGTTTTTATATTACGATTGCAATTTTGTTTATCTAGTGTAGTGCGATATCGTTAGTTTTTCGTCAGTTTTAATGAAATTTATAGTAATATCTTATTTAAAAAATTGATAAATATGACTGAAATTAATAATAAAAAAATCATTTAAATGAAAAATTAATTTATATTTGAAAAAAGACATGTCGGTCAGCAAGCGTTCAAAATTAGTTAAAACTTTTTCAGTCGTATAAATGGCACTAGAGATGTAAGGGAAATTAAATTTATTAAATAATTTAAATGATTTTATAATAATATTGCCAGATAGGGAAATGTCATAGATCTAAATCAATTTGAATTTACCAAAAGTAATTTTATTCCGCCAACCAGTCGGTTTTTTCGATTAATTATTTCAAATTAATCTCAAATTAATTTATTTAAATTACATTATATAATTTACAGTCATTCTTCCCACACATTTTGTCAACATCTCAAAATATTTACAAACTACATTTGCTAGTTTATCGCTGTATGGATACCTGTCATTCAATTTAGCAAATTGCAAGGTAACGGATCCTGATGATTACAGGTGATGGAATGTGCCTAATAAAAGGATGTCCACCGACTTAGATTATTGATAATCTTTTAATTAGTCGTAATTTAGATTATTATGTAAATACATTCAATATAAAGAAAATATCAAAATTAAACTTTCTCATGAAAATTTTTTCGACGAGTTGTTGCATAGATTTTGAAGATATCATCATTTCACCTATTAAAAAATGTTCTAATCAAAGCGATTTCTACTATGAGCACTTTTTTTAATCATAATTATTATTTTTGTGTGTGAAAGACCTAAGGTTTGTAGACTTGCATCTTAACAACGTGGCCACTGCAGCCTCTAAATTTCATATTCTGAAACAAAGTATCTTAATTTGTGAGACACTGTTCTTATGGGTATCAAATGTAAAAAGACAGTCCAAAAAATTTAAAAAATCTTAACAAAGAGTCAAATTTTCTAGAAAGATGAATAAAGAATTTATCAAGCTTATAGCTACACTGTATACATTTGCAATTAAATCCGTATTTTTTTTAAATTTGTTTGAGATACATTCGAAATTTTGAAGAAAAAAAAAACAATAGATGCTTCAGAAATAAAATTTGCAACATGATGTTTATAAATTATCCTTTCAGTGGGAAATTATTTTATAAATTATCCTTTCAGTGGAAAACTTTAAATATGATCATACATGAATATCATATCAAATTTAAGTATGAAGATTGTCAATCTTTATTAATACAAATGGAAATGCCTATTTGATGTGAACAGCCTGGAACACTACAATTTCGGTAGGTATGATGAGTAAACGGGAGTTAACGAGAGAAATAAAAGAAAAGTTGATTAACATATTTTGCCTACAGTAGGTTCAGTAGACGCAGTTTAAAAATGAACAAATTAAAAAAGTTATTACTCTAGGATGATTTTTAATGAGTTTATGGCGAAAATATCTATGCGTATGTACGATAGTGTTCACCAATACATGTTAGACAGGAGTAAAAGGGAGAAAATATGGTGGAGTTAACATATTTGCCTACGGTGGTAGATCCAGTATAAAAAAATTAACAAAATAAAAAAAGAATTATGGCTCGATTCACTTAATTATAACTCTTCACTGATAAAGTTGGAAAGATTCGCAAAAATGTATTTTTAAGCTAAATGCTTATTTATCATTACTGTGATGTGTGGTATATTGAAATGCAAGAGAAATACATCGTGTATTAAATTAAAACTAACAGAAAAATATATTTGTTTTTTTTTTTTTTTTTTTTTTTTTTTTTTTTTTTTTTTTTTTTTTGAATTAGTAAATATAATATTCGATCAATACGATTCTTCTTAAAACCGGGATTTACATTTTATTTTTAATTGATCTTGATACATCTTTAAATGGTTAATTACACAACCAGTTTTAAATGTATTTGGTTTTCAATAGACATCGCGGTATACGATTTTATATTCCACCGCGGTTCTTTGCGGTGGACCGCAGTGGGAATTTAATTCCTTCTAGTCTGCAATTTCAAGTCTTTTTTCCGATTTTATAGGTAGATAATAAAAAGAATGACCAGTTTTTTTCAGCCGATTAACGTATATTTTTCCACGTAGAATGAAGAAGTTGTATTTAGATTTCAAACTCTACAAGATACACAGCTGGTCACAAAAAATAATAATAATAAATAATAATAATAATAATAATTAAAATAAAAATTAAAAAAAATAATAATAATAAAAACCCCGACTCAAAGCCAACAAGTACATAGGCTAAATGAGATTGGATTTCGATTTGCCCCCCCCCCCCCCCCCCGCCTCGTTTTCAATCGTAAGAGTTACTTCCCCTGTCATGTTTTCAAATTGGTCAATTGATTCGGTGATGAAATTTTCATGATAAATAGCGACTGTCCATTGATTGACATTGATTTAATCAGAAATGAATTGGAGAATCGAAAGAGAACGCTGCATTTTCCTGTATCAAAAGACGGACTTCATTTTGATGACGTCACATGGTGCCCCCCTCCTCCGATCGCCTGTGGACAGATCTCCGTCATATGTATTCTTGCCTAATAAATCGTCTGCATGCATCCAAGAGATGAAATAAGTGTTTGTTTTAATTACTGAATCTCCTGAAGGAAAGGGCGATTTTTTAAAAAAAAATATCGGGTCTTCTTTGCTATAGGTAATTCCAGGAAAATATTCGGATTTACTCTTGTATGCAAATGAGCTCTTCCTTATTGAAGTATCGGGTCAAAAGGTCAATCGAAGACAAATTGAAAGTACTTCAGATATCAATGTTCAAAAGGTGCAAAGTAATATCACCTTTACGTTTATAAATATGACAAAAATACACGAATATATAAAACAAAAATATTATAAATATGAGCAGAAATAATATGTTTCTTAAAAAACGGTTAGGAAGTTAAACATGAAATCAATGTAAACAACGATCTGTTGACTTCCGGTTTTCGACATGAGTGTACAAATAGGTCTTATGTTTTATTAGGCATCTTTGAATAAATTCATGTCGAGTGTCAGTGCTACACGCGAAAGCCTGACTCCACAGAATTAAGTTATATGTATACAAATATCCTACAGTGAGTTTATAACTTGTTCTTAAAGTTAACCATGTAATCTATATTAATTCTGTTAATCGAAATTTCACGCGTTTTCAGTCAAATAGAAACATCGTCAGTTGTTTAAATTATGATTAGCAGGGAGGTTAGATCAGGTGTCAATATTGTAACTTGTTTTCAAACGAAATAAATATGTTAAAATTAAATGACTTTACATTCTAACGCCATCAATTTGCTGGTTGTTAAATTTGTTTACATGCAGTGAAATATCGTCCGATATAAATACTTGTACTCTAGATGGGTAAAAAGTGGCGCTAAATTATACGTTCATTTATTTCATGTTGCATAAGATTTATGATTTGTGATTTGTTTATTTGGAGTTTTATAGTTATTGGTATAGCCATTTAGTGCCACATGCATAGTTTATGATATGGTCAGTCAGTGAAACATAGTTTGTGCTATATGGTAATTTTGTCACGTGATTATGATATGGCCATTTGAGTCACAAAGTTTATGATATGATCATTTAGTGCCACATGGGTAATGATGTGGTCATTTAGTACAACATGGTTTATATTATTGTCATTTAATGTCATGTGGTTTATGATATGGTCATTTAGTCCCACATGGTTTATGGTATGGTCATTTAGTGCAACAATGTTTATATTGTCATTTAATGTCATGTAGTTTCTGATATAGTAATTTAGTGTCATTTGGTTTATGATATGGCCATTTAGTGCCACATGGTTTATGATATGGTCATTTAGTGCCACATGGTTTATATAATTGTCATTTAATGTCATGGGGGTTATAATTTGGTCATTTATTGCAACATGGTTTATAATATGGCCATTTAATGCCACATGGTGTAAGTAAAACATGGTTTGTGCCCAGTTTGTCATTTGAGTAACATGATTATGATATGGCTAATTTGAGTCACTCAGTTTGTGATATGGCCATTTAGTGTCGCACGGGTAATGATGTGGTCATTTAGTGCAACATGGTTTAGGTTGTTGTCATTTCATGTAACATGGTTTATATTATTGTCATTTAGTGTCATGTGGTTTACGATATGGTCATGTAGTGTCACATGGTTTATAATATAACATTTTTGGTTTATATTATTGTCATTTATTGTCATGTGGTTTATGATTTGACAATTTAGTGTCACATAGTTTTTATATTTGTCATTTAGTGTCATTTGGTTTATCATATGGTTATTTAGTGCAAAATGGCTATGATATGGTCATTTAGTGTCACATGGTTTATGATATGGTCATTTAGTGCCACATGGTTTATGATATTGCTATTCACTGAAACATAGTTTGTGCTATATGGTCATTTTGAGTCACATGATTTTGTTATGGTGGTTTTGAGTCACACATTCAGTCACACAATTACATGGTCATTTAGTGCCACATGGGTAATGATGTGGTCATTTAGTGATACCTGGTTCATGTTATTGTCATTTTGTGTCATATGGTTTATATTATTGTCATTTAGTGCCATGTTGTTTACAATAAGGTCATTTAGTGCCATATGGTTTATGATATGGTCATTCAGTGAAACATGGTTTATCATATTACATTTTTGAGTCAGATTGTTTATAATATGGCCATTAAGTGGTTTATATTATTGTCATTTAGTGTCATTTGGTTTATGATTTGTTTTTTTTTGTGCAAATGGTTATGATATGGTAATTGAGTGTCACATGGTTATGATATGGTCATTTAGTGCAACATGGTTTATATAATTGTCATTTAGTGTGGTTTATGGTATGATATTTTTGAGTCACGTGTTTATGATATGGTCATTTAGCGCAACATAGTTCATGATATGTTCATTTTAAGCAGCATGGTTAATGATATGGTCATTCAGTGAAACATGGTCATTCTGAGTCACCCAGTTTATGATATGGTCATTAAGTGCAACTTGGTTTATATTTTTGTCATTTAGTGTCATGTGGTTTTAATATTGTCATTTAGTATATATTTTATGATAAGACTAATTTGAGTCACAAAGTTTATGATATGGTAATTAAGTGCTACATGCTTTATGATATAGCCATTTAGTGCCACATGGTTGATGATATGACCATTTGAGTCACATGGTTTATAATATAACTTTTTGTGTGACATGGTTCATGATATGGCCATTTTGCGTCACTTATTTCAGATTTGGTCATTTTCAGTCACATGGTTTATGATATTGCTATTTTGAGTCACATGGTTTATGATATGGTTTATTTGAGTCACATGGTTTATTTTATGGCCATTTTGAGACACAATTTATGATATGGTCAGGTTTAGTCACATGACAATTTATGATATGGTCAGGTTTAGTCACATGTTTTATGATATGGCCTTTTTTGCCCCACATGGTTTTTTACCTTTTTATTTTAGTCGCATTGTTAAATATGATTATTTTGGGTCATATGGCTTATGATTTTGTAATTTTGAGTCATAAAGTGAATTATGTGGCCATGGTATTTCACATGGTTTTAATTATCATTTTGATTCACATTGTTAAAACTATATTCTTTTTGAGTCACATGAGTAATATAGTCATTTTGAGTACATGATTTATAGTATGGTCAAATAGTGCCATAACATATATGATATAATAATTTTTCTCACCTGGTTTATGATATGGTCATTTTAAGTCACATGGTTTATGATATGGCCATTTATTACAAAATGGTATTTGATATGATTAATTTTAGTTACATTGATAATGATATAGTGGTTTTGACTCGCATGGTATATATGGTTATTATAATATGGCCATGAGGTGTCACATGGTATATTATATGTCATTTAGTGTACATGGTTTATGAAATGGTCATTTTGTGTCATGTGCTTTATGATATGGTCATTCAGTGTCACACAGTTTATGATATGGTAATTTAGTGTCACATGGTTTATGTTATGTCAATTAATACCCAATGGTTTATGATGGGCCATTAAGTGACACATGGTTTTTGAAATGGTCATTTAATGCCACATTGTTTATGATGTTGTCTTTTTAAAACATAGTTTATGGAATGGTATGTTTATGCCACTTGGTTTATGAAGTGCAATAAAGTTTATGATATGACTATTTATTGTAACATGGATTATGATATTGCCATATAATGCTACACTGTTAATGAAATGATCATTTGGAGATGCATGGTTATTTAAATAATTTATGTTACCTGATCTGCAGACTTGTATTTGGTCATTTAATGAGAAGATTAGTATTATAGCCAATAGACATTGCACACAACATGCCTCACTGCTGTCTTTCATTGCACTGCAAAGTGAACATATCTTCCACGACACCTACAAAGGCTGTCAACTGTACATGACATAATTCACATTCAATCCAAAATTCATTTGTCCTTTGTCTTTCACGAATTTCAGTACTTTCAGTACTTTGATTTTCATTATTTTTCTTTCAGAATTAATTTGATCATTGTAAATGGTATGGTCCAAAGGTTGTGCCTTAGTGGAATATTTTTCTTTCTATTATCGGTAGCTGATAGAACCTTTAAACAGGTAATTAATATATAATTATTTAGACAGCTTAAGAAGCTTTTACCCTAACACTTTCCCTAACACCTATTCATAATGATAGGACATATTATTACACTTCATTAATTTTGAATTACTTAGTTTTTCATGTTATTAAATTTGCATGACCTACTGATAAAGATCTTGGAAAGGGCACAAAATTCACATTCAATCAAACATTCACTTATCTTTCATCTTTCGCGTATTTCAGTACTTTCAGTACTTTGGTTCATGTTATCAAATTTGCATGACCTACTGATATAAGACTACACTATAAGAGAACAATTCCCTTGGGAAAGATCTTAAATAAAATAATGGCATTTCAATATTTAAAATTTGAACTAAATTGGTCAATAAATAAATCAATAATGTTTTTTCTTGTTATAATAACTGTGATTGTAGTCATCTAGACTTTTAGATAGCCATTGCTGGAAAGGTACTCTCAGAGCTGACAGCTGTCTGTTAAAAAATTTATATTCTGTTCATTTAAAGACATAGTTTGTTCAATTTATCTCAATCTTCGTCAACTTATTCCATTTGACAAATCAATGTATGAGATTGCAAACCAGGTAAAAGGTCAAGATTACAGTTACTATAAATAGAAATTCAGTTTCTGTGCGTTTTAAGACACGCAGTTTGTTCAATTGATGTCAAACTTGGTCAAATTTTTCCCTTTTACAAACCATTGCATGGAATTTCAAATTAGACTTGGTCAAGGTCGCAGTTATTATAAAGAAAAAGTCTTTCATTTATATTGAAGGTGCACAAGTGTCTGGTTGATCTTAATTTTCTCCCAAAGACAAAAAATAACTAAATGTGTGTAGCCTACCAAGTCTTACATGCTTCAATGCAACAATTTCTATTGTACATGCAACTTGAATTTGGATACATAGGTCATTTTGGAATTTTTGTATTTTTTTCATTACAGCTTATACAAGTAAATTAAGAATTTAAAATTTGTATTTATTTTTACAATTTTGACACAAGGTTCATTTTCTGACAGCACTAAGTACTGCCTACTGAGTTTTGGATACCCTCATGCAGTTTTACTCCACCAGCAGCGATACCCATTAAATGTTTGTCTTTTATGTTTGCAGAGACTTTTATATGCCAAGCATTTCTGTTACCTTACATCATCTAGACGAGCTAAAAAATTTGATATGCCACATTTTCGCCTGAACAAAGTCAGAAACATTAAAACATGGTTGTCTTTAAGATCATATCTAAAGGTCAGTGTTCTCTCTCTCTCTCTCTCTCTCTCTCTCTCTCTCTCTCTCATATGTATATATAATTATACAAAAATGCAGTTGTTATTTAAAACAATTATTGACTCATCCATGGCTTTTAACTTCACCTATAGCTGGTGACATTTTGATGTAAATGAAATATTCTTGACTGGAATGTTAAACCGTATTACATGAATCAGTCATACCAAAATCTTAACATGAGTAAAGCAATCCAATCTCATGTTATCAAAATGTAGGATCATTACAAAGTCCATAGGCTAAAAAAGTTTAAGGCACTTGCTCTAGTAGTGTTTCAGACCTAGCAGTCTTAATATACAAGTAAAATAAGAAATCTAACTCATTTAAGATAACCTTTCTTTCTTACTCTATTTCAAAATATCCAAGATTGATGGGATCATTGTAGAGTTGAGTTAAATCATGGTGTTTAACTTCCAAGTCCTGTTTTTTTTTCACTACAAGTAACTGAATTGTGGAGGAAACCTCAGTACCAAGAGAAAAGCACTAAATTTTAACAAGCAACTGAAAAATTTCCCCAACATAAGGATTTGTCTGAGCAGGATTCCATTAAGCAGTGACAGCATGATTTGTAAGCCTGCTCTGTGGTAAACTCTGCAACCAAAGCCTCATAGAAATCATTGTGAAACATGAGCAAAGTCATATTTGATAATCATTTATGAAAAATGAGCAGTGTCATTTGTGGCTATTTTATGATGACATATATATATATATATATATATATATATATATATATATATATATATATATGGATATACAAATGACCTTTAAGCAGGATGAACTATAACTTAATTCAAATAATGATAGCTTAAAGATTACAAAACCTCTCACTGAATAGTTTAAGAGAATTCAAGTGCAAGAAATTTGTTAGTTATCTTGTTAGATGTCGGTGGGATCTCTGTTTTCCTCTGCTATCCTATAAAAGTTTACCTTGAAATAAGAAGTAATATTAATTGAGGCATAATGTTTTTTTCTCTATCTTTGTTAGAGTGATGTACTCTCATTTGGTTCATGCTATAAAAAGGGGGTTAAGTACTGGACAAAGTATTTTGAACTTATTGGCTAATGATAAATTTAGATATTCTAAATGATTAAATAATTATTTGTCAAATTTTTGCTTTCCAGAAAAGAGGTCCCCAGCGGTCAGTGGATGTCATTGTGTCTGCTTCGTTTTTAGTTACCATAATTTTACTAACTTTAATGTGTCTGCAGGTATGTAGTCAGTATTTAAGTTTGGGGCTATAAGGAACTGAAATTAGGGATAAAGGAAGGAACCAAAATAATGTCTCTTACCTAAGAGGATTTGGGACTCGCAAATTTTAAGGTATTGGAGCCAAAGGCTCAAGCTCACCTAAAAACTTCATATTCCCCATCCACCAATCCCATCTCTTACCATCCCTACCCCCTGAAAACAATTCTTTTTTTTAAATTTTTATATTGTTTGCTGAATTTTTCTGAATTTTGATAAAATCTTATTCTTGAACCTCTTTTTGATTTAAGTTTCAATTTTGAATGGAATTTGCATTTTTTCAAAATCAGTGAAATTTGTATTAGCCAATTAAGCATACTTGACAAATATTTCACAAAAAAATTTAGATCAGTTTTATTTAGAACACAAGGATTATTTATAAATAATGGGAAAAATTCCTTCAGTATGTTTATGGAGAATATATCTAACAAAAATACCTGTTTAATTTTGATGTGCCCTATTTGCACATTTCAGAAAGTCATTCCTCGTCAGTGACACTGAAAAAGTTGATAGATACAAAATCGTGAGACAAACAGTTGAAAATATATGAATCTATGAGTATAAATCTAGCTTTGCATAAGGGAACAACCCTTAGAGCTTGTTCCCACTATGGGAACTTTCTGCAACGAAGCAAATTACTTACAATTAAATTGTTGACACAAGGATATTGCAAGCCTAGGCTAATCAGGGCCCTTTAAAAGTTTTATGGCCGTTATCACAATATTGTTGATAAGTATGTAGTCACTGTATCCCAACTTATACTGGATATATTTGACTTACCATAGTTCTTTGTTCCTTTCATTCTCAAAATTGACTTGCCCGTGATGGGTGTAGCTAGCTAGACAGGAGGTGCTTACCCTTCCGGAGCACCCGGCCTCACTTCCTTGATGGAAGTTTACGTGTATCACATATTTTGCCAGTTTGCAAAGTTTTTACCTAGTTTTTGGGGATTGTGATGTGGACAGGGACTGGTATGTTTGTTTTATTATAAACCTGTTTCAAAAATTAAGACATCTAAAAATTTACTGAAAATTTTGCTACAAGATTCTGTCAGTAAAAAGAACTGACTATTAAGTTAGCGATACTCTTTATACTCCACCAGCAGTTATACCCATGGAGGGGTAGTAAATATCTATACAAAATACTTGACTGTTTAATTTTGATGTGACATATGTACACATTTCAGAAAGTAAGTTCTCAGCAATGACACTATAGTCTAGTCAATCTACAGTTTGACCTCAAACTAATTGCAACAGAACAAATTTTGTTATTAATATGCTCTCAAATACATGAAATGTTTATGTAAAAAGTCTACCAAAATCTGACAAGGGTAAACAAGCTTTTGAGAAGTTTTAGTTTCTAATGGGGATTTCGATGGATAAGGGAGATAACTCCTATGATATCATATGTTTTTCGCTATTTTAACAAAAAGTAAAGCAAAGACACTGGAATTAATCAATCATAATTGATTCCATATGTATATTCACCATTTCTGATTTCATTTAAAGTGAAATCATTGGCCCGTTTTCATTCAGTTGCATTTATTTTAAGTCTTTCACAATCTAATGTTCCTATAGTGATGAGGAATTAATAATAGAATCAACATGATTATTTGCCAACTTGAGCGTAGGTGTCTTATTTTTTCTTAAGTGATGAGGAATTAATAATAGAATACTAAAAGTAATGAAGTAGAAGTATAGAAAAGTTATGTTTTTAACCTGAGATATACCTATTTTATCATTTCTGTGTATAACAAAATATCTTTGAGGTGAATAAATATATTTTTCCTCCTCATCAACATGCCCTTAATCAGCATTTTGCATAAATTCTTTCAACAAAAGTATTTAATTATTTTACATTACATTTACATATTACATTCTAAACTGTCTTAAATTATCTATTTTAAGTCTATGTATAAATTTCCATCTAATTTCTAGGTTGTTCTTCATATAGTATCAGAGAAAACTTTAAGTTTTTGAAATTTTTTGTGTAAAATTTAGGATGACAATACAGTTATCTCCCATTTCTATAAAAAAAAAAAATGCTATTGGTAACTTCAATTGGCAAAAAGCCCAAATTCCACTGGATTGAAATTGGTATATTTTTTATGGTGAATAAAAACACAATTCCTTCAAAACAATCACATAAAAATATTTTCTGTTGCAATTACTTTGAGGTTTTACCCTATTTTTTCATAGAAAAGGGGAAAAGTTAATATTACGGAAGAGAGAATGAGTGACAGTTCAAAATGTGTTAACACGTAAGTGTGATTGTTTAAAGTAAAAAAGATAATATAGCTGCATTATTAAAGGGAACATTTAGGCAGATCTAAACATGATTTACAGATCAATGTCTCTGCCAATACTTTTGTACAGTTTATTTGGAAAGATAAGCTAGTTTATACCAGGTGTGTAGTAGGGACAGGCATTAAGTTAATGCAATAACTTTCCTGTGTGTTTGAGTGTATTTATAATTTTCTTTATTAAAAAATGCTAGTAAAATATCAATAAAGAAGGAGTTATATGTCTACAAGTTTTCTTGCGATTGTGATTGTGTGTGTTTATAAATTGTAAAGTTTGTAAAGAAAGAAAATCTACTAACATATCGTAATTGGATGTGCAGGTCAATAGATTCACTTGCCATTGTGATTGCCACAGTGGCTGTTTATATATTTCTGTTATATTTGTAAAGGGAAAAACTAGTAACGTATCAATAAAGAAAAAATGCAGGTCAACACATTTATAAATACTTACCATTGTGATTGCCACAGTGGCTGTTCATATTTCTGTTATGTTTGTAAAGGAAAAAAAAACTAGTAAAGAATCAATGAAGAAGTAAATGCAGGCCAACACATTTAATTGCCATTGTGATTGCGGGTGTTTTATATATAATTCGTTAAGGAAGGAAAGCTGGTAAAATATCAATGAAGAAGTAGATGAAGGTCAACACATTTACTTGCCATTGTGATTGTTGGTGTTTATATTTCTGTTAAGAAAGTAAAGCTAGTAACATGAAGTGTTGTAGATGCAGATCAACATGATTATTTGCCAACCTGAGTGTAGGTGTCACTTTTTTCTTAAGTTTACTTGTGAAGGAAAACTAGCAACAAATCAATGAAGGAAGTAGAGACAGATTAGCATAATTATGTGCTAAAATGATTGTGAATGTCACTTTTTCTGTAAAATAATTTTGTTAGGAAGAAAAGCTTTAGGATTTTTAGGAAAGAAAGTAATTATCATAATTTAAATGAAGAAGCCAAATTAAGATTCATCATGAAAACATTTTTGTGTGATTGTAGCTGTCCATATTTCTGTAAAGTTCATTCATCACAAAGGACAAGAGATTGGTTTTTCCTCACAGTAGTGCCTATAAAATGATCACATTCCTCTTTGTTATTTATCATTGTAATATGAGTGTCCAAAATAGTTGAATCTCAATTCATTTGCGGTGCAAGATTTTTTCAAAGCAACTTTGATTTATAAAAAAATGAAAAAAAATACTTCACTTATATATCAGCTCTTGTTCAAATCACAAATTTAGAAGTAAAGTAAAAACAGACTTATTCAGTTAAACATGTGCATTTCCTACTTGGAAGTGCCTTGGAAACATAAGGGGAAGGGTAAATGGTAAATGTAGTTGTCATTGGTTCTGTAATTCTGTGTTTCATGTTTCATTTTTTCAAAAGTATGTATAGAAATGGAGAAATTATTTGTTTATGTATTTGTTTTTTTTATGTTAAAAACTCAGATTATATCCTGGAGCAATTTAGAAAAGACATAAGATTGCAATCAGATCACTAGGTCAAAGGTCAAGGTAAAGTTAAATTTAAAGACTTGCCAGAGACAGTAAATCAGCTCTAATGCAAATTTTTGCTGACAATCTACAAGAGGAACTTTGGTTATGAATATTTTTCTGCTTATTTTGTTAAACTTATCAACTGTTTGCTAGTTAAACACTTTCAAGTTGCTGTCATCCCAGTTCACATGTATAGTTCAACTATTGTATGATCAAATGGTGATTGAATAAATCCTTGGTGTCATCCAAGATAATTAAAGAATTAGCAAGTCATTACCTAGATGAAACCAGCTACCACTGATGTATTAATCTTCTGGTCCTTAAATTACCTATAAAGAGATCTACAGTTACTTTCTATTTGTTTTGAACCTACATGATAGATATGATAGATTTTTATGCCTTAAATACGTAAGTCAATTCACTTACAATTAATTTCATACATTTCACACTCGTACATCATTGTTTCATCATAACAGGGATCAAATACACTAAAAGGTGTAAATAAAGACCATCCAAGTGATCTCAGCAGTTTAGTTGAAAAATTAAGAAAAGGGGCCTTAAAACACTGGTATTGACATAGAGGTGGTCGCTATAAGCAGATTTTACTGTATCTGGGGTCGTCACAAAATCCAATTACAACTTAGCAAGTGGGTGCATTGATGTTGTTCTCAACATAGGTCTTGTTTTTGTAATTATTGTTATTTATTTTTTGATACTGGTACTTACTTTAACATTTTTTATGTTTGTTTAAATTGAAAATTTGATCTGATAAAAATGAAGAAGAGACTGGACTTAAGACGATAACTTGTCATATGAATTCTTGTTGTCAGTAAGTCTGTAAAGAAGCATCTATTTAATGAAAAAATTATAAAAAAAAAAAAAAAAAAAAAAAAAAAAAAAAAACAGGTAATTTGGTTCCTAGCAATAAATATTTAGAGACAAACCCTGCCGATATGATTGTGGGTGTCAGTTTTTACGGAGTTTGCTTTGGAGAAAGATTTGTATCGTAGCAACAGAGAAGAAGAAGCATACCCTGCTGATATGTGGGTGTCATGATTCTCTGCAAATGTGATTGTTTGTTTCATGATGTCTAGTTTTTTAAGAGAAAAAAATCCTGAAAATCGATATTATTAGAGGCAAACCCTGCCGATATAAGGGTGTCAGTGTTTTAGTGTTTGTTTAGGAAAACAATTTGTATCCTACCAAAGATTATGGGTGTCAGTATTTTTTATGTTTGTTAAGCAGTAAAAAATTTGGATCGTAGCAATAGATTGCAAGATGCAAACCCTGTAAGTGTGATCGTGGGTGTCATTATTTTTGTCTTTGTTTGGAAGAAAGATTTTCATCCTGGCAATGGTCAATTAGAGGCAAAACCTGCAGATATGATTCTGGATGTCAGTATTTTTTATGTTTATTTAGAAGAAAGATTTGTATCCTATCAGTAGCTAATTATAAGCATACCATGCTGATATAATTTTGGCTGTCATAATTTCCTGTAAATGTGATTGTTTGTGTCAGTATTTCTGTGGTTTTATTTAAGGAGAAAATTTGTATCCTGGAAATAGATATTATAAGTTAGAGGCAAAACCTGCTAATATATAAGTGGGTGTCAGTAATTTTAGTGTTTGTTAAGAAGAAAGATTTGTATTATAGCATCTGATTATATATAATTAGATGCGTACTTTGCCGATACAATTGTGGGTGTGAGTATTTTTGATGTTTGTTTAGCAGAAAGATTTGTATCCTAGCAATGGAGAAATGGAGGTAAACCCTGTTGATATGATTGTGGGTGTTAGTATTTTTGTTGTTCGTTTGTTTGTTAAGGAGAAAGACTTGTATCCTAACAACAGAGAATTTGAGGAAATCCCTGCTGATATAATTCTGGGTGTTTGTATTTTAACTGTTTTGGAAAAAAGATTAGTATCCTAGCAATAGAGAATTAGAGACATACCCTTCTAGTGTGATTGTTGGTATAAGTATTCAATAAGGCTTGTTCAGGTTAAAAATTAAAAAAAACCTAACACAGTGACTGTGTAATACTGTTGATTCCTCAAAATTTTACTCTAAAGCTGAAAGATAGTATCTGATGTTAATGTTAACAAGGCTAGTTTCACAATCATTCACTCAATGAATGTACACTTGACTCAAATTCTGGAATATTTCAGTGCCAATTTAAAGACATTACACGGTTAAAATTGAATATCTGATGTTTTATTTAAATTGTTTAGTGTAAGTTTGTTGAACAAAACAAAAACATTGTTTAATAAAACGTAAAGTTTTTGAAATATTGATAAGAGAAAAAGATTGGGAATATTTGAGTTATGTGAACACTCATGTGAGTGAATGATTGTAAAACTGGGGACAGTTCATCACAGTGCTTCAGACAGAAAGGCAGACTTAAGTGGATCAATTTCATGTAAACAATCCATAAAGATTATAGTAAAATCGTCTGATTGTTGTAACGTAAATGAAAAAAATCATGTTAAATGAAAAACATCATAGCTATCATAATGCTTTACAAATGTTTGTTAATTGTGTTAAAAAACTGAAATTTTGTACAAAGTAACGGTTATTTTCTTGAGCTGATAAGACTATTTCTTGTCTGGTTTGAAAATATTCCTTTAAAGACAGCTGTCATTGACTGAAAGTGAGAAAAGTTTGTATCAGTGCAGTGAAGGAATAAAGGCAGAAATGATTTTGATTTTGCCAGTGTGTTTCTTGGAGTCAGTTGTTTTGGAAAGTTGTTCAGAATGAATTATTTTCTGAGCAATGAGGGGGTAGAGGCAGATCTACTTACTGTGACTGTCATTATTTTTATAAAGTTTTATTTGGGAGAAAAACAAGTATCGTAGCAGTGAAGAAATAGAGAAAAGGTTTTTAAAATGATGTTTAGTCATTAATTAGCTGTTTTGTCCATATTTTTCATTTAGGAGAAATGTTAGTTTTATTCCATAAGAATGATATACAGGCCTTAACATAGCAAACTTGCTATACTGATATCTTTGTGTGTCAATATTTCAGGGAAAAAAAATTGGTATCATTTTCATGAGAATAGGAAAGGAAGTGCTACTTTAGTTTCTCGACATTGTGATTGTGGGTGTCATTATGTGTTTGTTTTTGCGAAAATTTGTGTAAGTGTCATTTGAATAAGAGGCAGGTCTTTGCATGGTTACTTGACAGTATGGTTGTGGGTGTCAATTTTGTCAATGAGGAGGTTCCTGTCATTGCCATGAGAAGGAGAAACGGGTTTTGTTTTTGTTACTTGCAAGTGTGATTGTAAATGTCGATATTATTTGTTTTTGTGAAAGTTAGTATAATTTGGTTACTTGCAAGTGTTGTTTGTGGGGGTCATATTTGTTTGTTATTAAAAAATTAGTCTGAGTTTCATTTTAAGGAGAAGCAGACCCATACTTGCTAATCTGATTTTTAGCGTAAATATTTCGGTTATGTTTATTTTAAAAAAAATAGTTATTTATATAAACTAAAAATTGAAAGTAGATTCGAATTTACTTTCTAGTGTAATTTTGAAATTTAGTGTTCTTCAAAACTTTTTTATGGAGATCTGAATAAGAACTTAAGCAATGAAAAAGTAGATGCAGTTTTAAAATGATTGTTTACCCTTGTTGAAGTGAGTGTGTTTTTATTTTAGTTTGCTTAGGGAGAAAAGTTAGTATAATATTAATAAAGAAATAGAACTAGGTTTTTTATTATATTCTTTGTGCATGGCTGTGTGTGTCAGTATTTTCTGAAATAACAAAGATCACCCGGCCTCACTTCCTTGATGGAAGTTCACGCGTATAACATATTTTGCCAGTTTGCAAAGTTTTTACTTTGTATTAAGGATTGTGGTATGGACAAGGACTGGTACGTCTGTTTTATTATTAGCATCAGAGCAATGGTAATAGAAATAGTAGAAGGTCTTAACGTGATCATTCCTGCCCTTGTGGTTGTGGGCGTCTTTAAATATATATGTGTGTGTGTGTGTGTGTGTGTGTGTGTGTGTGTGTGTGTGTTTGTATTAAAAATAATGTTAAATTGATAAAGAAAAAAGACAAGTGTTAGTGATTTCTTTCCTGTGTGATTGTGGGTGTCAATGTTTCTGATATGCTTGTTAAAGAAGAGAAATAAGTACCATGCTTATAAGGAAGTAGAGACAAGTCTTGACTACAAGATTTCTTGGTGTCAATATTTCTGAACAAAAGTTACTATGTTTTCAATGAATGAGGGGAGGCATATTTACTTGCCAATTTGATTGTGGGTGTAAATATTTTTTCATACAGTTTGTTTGCTTGGAAAATTATATTCACGAAGTATGTTTTCAATGAATGAGGGGAGGCATACTTACTTGCCAATTTGATTGTGTGTTTAAATATTTTTTCGTACAGTTTGTTTGCATAGAAAATTATATTCACGAAGTATGTTTTCAATGAATGAGGGAAGGCATACGTACTTGCCAATTTGATTGTGGCTGTAAATATTTTTTCGTACAGTTTGTTTGCATAGAAAATTATATTCACGAAGTATGTTTTCAATGAATGAGGCGAGGCATATTTACTTGCCAATTTGATTGTGTGTGTAAATATTTTTTCGTACAGTTTGTTTGCATAGAAAATTATATTCACGTAGAAGTAGAGGTAAATCTTACCATGGATACTTACCATTATATTGTGGGTGACAATATTTCTCATTGCTAAGAGTAAAGTGATTATTATCATTGCCATTGGAATGAAAGACAAGTCTTAACATAACTACTTATCATTTTATTGTGGCTTTCAATATTTCTGTTGAATTTCTTAACAACAAAAAGTATTTTATCAATTAATAAATAAAGACAGATTCTAATGAAATGATAACTTACCATTGTAACTGTGAATGTTAACAATTCTAATGTTTGTTCAGAAGGTAAAATTAGTAACAAATTCATTTAGAAGTAGAGACAGCCTTGACATGATAATTGATTACTTTCTAGTATGTTTTTGGGTGTTGAGCATTTATATATCCCAGCCAAAATTGTTTCACTTTTATCAATGCGGTCGAATCTTGTACGGTGTACGAAACTGACCTATATTCTTTCGCTTTTAGCAAAGCAGTCAGACCTGGGATGGTGTAGAAAACTAACCAAAATTCTTTAACTGTTATCAAAGCAGTTATATCTTGAATGGTTTCTGAAACTGACTAAATTTTCTTTTCACTTTTTTCAAAGCTGTCGAATCTGAGATGGCGTAGGTAACTGGAGTACCAAAGTATCCTTCAGCAGTTGAACTGACAATCTTTCTGTCACCACAGTCTGTCCGAAGCGTGATTTAAACCTAAGTGGTCGGTGCCTATATAAGTGCATGCTTTAGACCACTTGGCAACCAAGGTTCCATATTTATATGGGGCTTTAAATAAGTTTGAATAATACTTATTTTTTAAAAAAAGCATTTATAAATCCAAGCCAAAATTGTTTCACTTTTATCAAAGCAGTCGGATCTCGTACGGTGTACGAAACTGACCTAAATTCTTTCACTTTTATCAAAGCAGTCAGACCTGGGATGGTGTAGAAAACTAACCAGAATTCTTCAACTTTTATCAAAGCAGTTATATCTGAAATGGTTTATGAAACTGACTAAATTTTTTTTTCACTTTTTTCAAAGCTGTCAAATCTGAGATGGTGTAGGGAACTGGAGAACCAAAGTATCCTTCAGCAGTTGAACTGACAATCTTTCTCTCACCACAGTCTGCCCGGAGCGTGATTTAAACCTAAGTGGTCGGTGCCTCTATAAATGTGTGCTTTAGACCACTTGGCAACCAAGGTTCCATATCTATATGGGGCTTTAAATAAGTTTGAATAATACTTTTAAAAAAAAAAAACTAATTTGACCTCACTATCACCATGCTTAGAATATTCAGTAGAACTTTGCTATCTCTAGGTTCACAGAAACTTTGGTGGTGTCATTAACTTACTGGGTTGTTAGAGTTATGATTCCAATCATAGAAGTTGTCCTAATATTGTTCATGTAGAAAACTGGTCAGGACAAAATAAACAGTTTTTGTTATCTGTGGTATTAGGATATCAAAGTTTGAGTTATCAAGTTTCATTGTGTAAAAGGCATTAAAACTTACCAAAAATTGTTTGATAGATTCTGATGATATTGGAAATAATTTAACTTTAAGTTAGCGATACCCAATATGTTTATTAAAATCATATTTTCATTAAATTTTGAAGGTAAAGTTTATTTGTCAGGTTGATGGCCAATGTAGGCATTCAGGTGCATAATGAATAACCTTAGTGACCTTAGTTAACTCAACACCTATACAAGTCTTTTAGGATTATGACCATTTCATGACATAAATTGCTCTGTAGTTTATGTGTACAAATAGTATAAAAGAGGATTGCAGGCTTGATTCAAACATGTATGCCATAGAGGCACAAAACACGCCATACCTTTCTTCACTGACACACCTGGAACACTGGTAATCCCAGATGGTTAGATCTTGGATTGTGGAACACTGGTATTCCCAGGTGGCCGGTTGTGGGATGGTGGAACACTGGTATTCCCAGATGGTCAGTTCTGGGATGGTGGAACACTGGTATTCCCAGATGGTCAGTTCTTGGATTGTGGAACACTGGTATTTCCACATGGTCAGTTCTTGGATGGTGGAACACTGGTATTCCCAGATGGTCAGTTCTTGGATGGTGGAACACTGGTATTCCCAGATGGTCAGTTCTTGGATTGTGGAACACTGGTATTTTCATATGGTCAGTTCTTGGATGATGGAAAACTGGTAATCCCAGATGGTCAGTTCTTGGATTGTGGAACACTGGTATTCCCAAATGGTCAACTCTTGGATGATGGAACAGTGGTATTCCCAGATGGTCAGGGTGCAAAATTCAATCACTTGTCTTTTGCGAATTTCAGTATTTTCAGTACTTTGATTTTTTGTATGCAGCAAAAGGTAAAAAGTAATTTTAAAATTAGTTATATGATTGCATTACATTTTTATGCAATGTATTTCACTTTCATTTTCAAATAAAGTTGATTGCAAGTTAAAATTTTGAAAAAAACATTCACAACAGTCACAAATTAATGTAATAAAATTTGATAAGACTTTTTACAGACATTTTTCATCAAACACAATAATTCAAATTTTTTATTGGTTGGTTGCTTGGTGGAATGTTGTTTACCTCACTTCAGCAATGAATGGCTGTTTAAGACTACCTTTTATAGCTACCTTCCAGATTTGAAAGATTTTGACTTTTTTATACACTCAGGATTTTAAAATTCATTGCAAAGATGATGTGACAAAATCTGACTTTTTTAATTGGCAGAACAGTTTATGACAACTTGATTCAACTGACACTATTTGGATGTGTGTCACTGTTGGCTTTTGAAGTATTGAGGGGTCAAATTGGAAAAATGTTTTCTCAAAGGAAACCTACATTTATTTTTTAGGAATTTTAAACCACTGACTACAGTGGCAGACTTTGAGGCTATTTCCTCAACCACTTTGGCCTATTCAAACTTTTTGTATTCATTGCCTTAATATAAGTGATATATGATATATAATAAAATGAGTAAGCATTCAGACACATGGATCCAGAGACTCTTGGTAGATGATAACTTTACCCAGATGGTGTTGGAAATGTTTTATCTTTTTTATAACCTTGGGTTGTATAATTCGGTATCTTGGGTAGTGTAACTCGGTGTCTTGGGTTATATAATTCGGTATCTTGGGTAGTGTAATTAAGTTCAACTAGTCCTTATACTCTAAGGTTAAATTTCGGATACTGGTAAGCCCAGATTTGGACTATTCTGATACCTGTCATTGAAAGATGAAAGTCATAGGAGAAAAGACGCTGTGGGGTCTTTTGGTTAAGATATTAAAATCTGTTTCCACCTGGCATCGAGAAATTAAATTAAGGAGTTAATGTATCATTGGATATTAAAAAAATTCAACCACCAGGCATCAACAAATAAAGGTTATGCTAATGAACCTTTGGATACTGAATTAATAAAATTCAACCACCTGGCATCAAAAAAAAAAGTCATGCGGGAATGCACGTTTTAGAAGATATAAAAATTTACATTTGATTCTTCCAAGGCAATAAATGAAACTCTGACTATTGTGTTGTCAAAATCTCAGTTTATTTCATAAATTGAGTTTCATTAAAAATCTGTGATGTCTTTTGCACATTAAAATGGAGTGTGCCAGTTATTGTTTAAAGCTTCGATCATCAGCGTTTTTGAAGCTATTCATTTCTAGAAAAATAGAGAAAATACAGCTCATTTTTGTGTTGGTACCAAAACCAGCATTAAATCCTCTTCATCCAATTTTTGCCTTAACTTAAGAACCTTTTTTTATTTTTTATTTTATTACCTCATTCTTTTCCCATATCTGTGTAATTGTTATTGATTATCTCGATATTTTTCTTTTAGCAGCATATATTTTTTATTTTATCAATGTCATTTGCACTTAAAGAGTTAGAAAAAAATGGAAAGAAAAAAAGGGTAATCATTAGCCTTATTTTGTAATGGAGACCCTCATCTTTCATGACTTTTCTGTATTGCTGCAGATAAAAGTAAGCAGTTACTAAAAAAGTAAGGAAGTTATTAATGTCTAGGAACAATGAGCAAGAGTAAAGTAATATAATATGAGTATTCGTATCATACCCACTTAAATTACAATAAATAATTTGCTTATAGTTTTTTATTTATCAAACTTTTCGGCCCTTAGTGTCACTGATGAGGAATGATTTTCCAAATTGTGCACAAATGTCACATCAAAATATAACAGATACTTGTGTTATATATTTATCAAATTAGGCAATTGGGATTATGTTTCTTGATTTGGATGTAGACACAATTTGATGTAGACAATTCTCTCTCTCTCTCTCTCTCTCTCTCTCTCTCTCTCTCTCTCTCTCTCTCAGCATGAAAATAATAAAGGCTGAGCATTGAAAGCTAAAGCTCTCTCTCTCTCTCAGCATGAAAATAATAAGGGCTGAGCTTTGAAAGCTCTCTCTCTCTCTCTCTCTCTCTCTCTCTCTCTCTCTGATATCCATCTAAAAGCAGTATAAGACAACTACATTTTTCATTTATAATAGATCATGATTTAAATTCCAGTTACTCAAAGATGCAGACACATTTCTGGACTTTTTGTGCAATTGGGAGTTATGTGTTTGGTGTATGGCTTTAGGTGTATATTTGCTAAGGTTCATGACACTTGGACTGAAAATCAACAAAAAGTACCGTAACCTTTCAGTACTAATCACAGAACAAATAAATCTGTACCTGCAAATGGAACAAAAGCCTCACAAGAAGGAAGAATTAATGGTTGCCAATAATGTCCTGAAACTAGCTGAAGACCTACTGAAGGTGAGTCCTTATGAAACGTTTGTTTGCTTGGGCCAAGTCTGAAATACATAGTAGAGTCCAGTTCACAATCATTCCTAAATTATAGAAATATTCCAGAATTTAAATATGGCAAATATGGCGCAAATTTAATAAAAGTTTGAGATATTTGAGATATCATATTTGTCATATTTAAGATAAGTTATAGCTTATAACATATGATATTTAGTTGTTTTTTTTTTTTTTTGTTTTTTATTTTTATTTTTTTTTTTTTGGGGGGGGGGGGGGGGCATTTGTGCTCTTAATCTTGCAGGGTTCCTTAAAATGAAGATCATTTCATGTAGGGGGCCTCTGTGGCTAAGTGGTCTAAAGGAGGCATTTTCAGATCACAGCACCTCTCACTGCCTGGGTTTGAATCCCATTAGGGACAGATCCTAGAGTGAGAAAGTTTGTCAGTTTGCTTGCCGAAGGTCTGTGGCTTTTTCCAGGCACTTTGGTTTCCTCCACCATCCCAGAACTGACTGCATTAAAATAGTGAAGAATCTTGACTGGGGCGTAACACACCATTAATCCACTCAACTCATTTCATGCATTTTGTTCAAGAGTCCCATTGAATAAAGTAACATTTGGTTACAGTTTTCGTCATAATATACATTGTATCACAAAAATATAGGGGAAAAAATTCAACCAAAATCCTTTTTTAAATAGAATGAGTAAGGTAATTTTAAACCCCTACAAAGATGTTGCTCATTTGTAAATTTCAATTGTGTATATTTATATTGATTAATACTGTATGATATTTGATGTATTTTTTCATTGACAATTTATAATTGTTTATTTTCAGGAACTTGAAAGTCCCTTTAAGATATCCGGAGTTTCAGCAAATCCTGTCATATACAATGTTACAAAAGTTGTGGTTTTATCTGCATTTTCAGCTGTCTTAACAGAATTACTTGGATTTAAATTAAAGTTGTATAAGATTAAACTCAAAGCATAATAGTTTATTAAATATATCTTGTATAACAAGAGATTTAGACTGAAAATTACATTATTTCATTATTGTGCATGTCAAATTAAAATGGGTAATTTTTTTTAGTTTATTAGTGTCTGAAAGCTCTATGAGTTTGTTATAAATTTTGCTTAAAGCAAATGAAATATTGCTTTGTTTTGTTTTATGAAATGCACCATATTTTTAGCTCACCTGCATAAAGTGCCAAATAGCAATTGACATACCAATTAGCATACCACTGGCAGTTTGCATCAATGTCCATTGTTAATTTTTTCTTTGATTAGGGTAACTAAAATATATATACATGTATACATGCAAGCTATGTGGTGGTATTCACCACTTTCTGGTTGTGAAACATAATCTTAACATCTTAATTTCTTACCTAATCATTCATTTTTTTCAGCCACTTTAAAGTCAATATTTTGCTCTATGTCTGTCCGTCCATCTGTCAGTCCCACTTCTAGAGTAATTAATTCTTAAAAATAACTATCATAGTGTCATGAAATTGGTTCAAAGCATTAACAGTGAAAAGAAATGAGCTTTATTTAATGTAAGTTGGTAGGTTAATTTTACAAATTGTTGTTTCAAATCATATGTGTGTGTGTGTGTGTGTGTGTGTGTGTGTGTGTGTTCTTGTAAACCTAAGATCTTTTTTCTACATTGTACATACTAGTTAGTATTTTTGTGGTTGTTGTTTTTGATATGTGTATGATACTAGTCATCATTTATAAGTGCAGTAAAAAAAAAAAACCTCCTTATATTGCCCTTTGACAAGTATTCACTCATTTTCTACACAGTATTTTGAATTTTTCTTTACATAAGGATTTCTTCAGTTATCACAAAATACCATTAAGACGAACCACTTTGACTGTTTAAGACTTTGAAATTTTGAAAAGAAAAGAAATCAGTTGTTTGTCGGGTGATTAATATTTGGAAGACAAAGTATTGAGATGTTTACCAGACAGGAGACTTTCACTGGGAAATTGGTATGCTTTTCTATAGCATATTGACTATCCGAGATACTATGTAGGAGTTTTACAAGGCAGATCATTAAACACTCTCACTTTACACTTCTCAAATTAATACAAACTTGTTCATAGATCAATCCTTATAGATTATTAGACTTGCTAAAATTCAAATCAGCCGAAAAATTGCTAATGCATTGCTAAAAATACAGACAACTGTTTGATGCCAAAATAAGTCAAATTAGCATGGTAATATATGGATGTTTTACTAAATATCAAATAGAATGTGATATTTGAATATTCTTAGTAAGTCAGTGTTAGCCAAAATATTGCTCTGTTTAGTTGAATTGTGATTTTTATGTGTTATTTATTTTTCACTCACACACACACACACACACACACACACACACACACACACAAAAATATCATTGAGAATACTTTACTTCAAGATGCTGATGCTGAATTATTCAACTGTTGAATAATGTAAGCACCAAGTAAAAAGAAAATTTTTACCATCTTCAATCTTCAAGTTTTAGTGTTTTTCACCAAAAAGGGTGGGAACATTAAGAGTAGTTTGTCCATCCATCACGTTTGGTTTCCATGCAATAACATCAGTTACAATTAAAGGTTTTAAATGAAATTTGGCATAGAGGTAGTTTTTGACAAAAGCTCGCTTGTGATTGATTTTCGGGTCACTTACTCAGACCAAAGTTCAAGGTCACTGTGTCTATAAATAGAAAATCGGTTTCCAGTCATTTAAAGGTTAACTGTTCAAGATTTTTTAATGAAACTTGGCACAGAGGTAGCTTATGACAAGAGTTTGCTAGGGATTTATTTTTGGGTCACTAGGCCAAAAGTCACGGTCACTGTGACTATAAATAAAAAATAGTTTTCAGGGCATTTAAAGCTTATCCGTTCAAGATTTTTCAATAAAACCTGGCACAGAGGTAGCTTATCACAAGAGCTCGCTTGGGATAGATTTTTGGGTCACTAGGCCAAAGGTAAAGGTCACTGTGATTATAAATAGAAAATCGTTTTCCAGCCATATAAAGGTTAACCGTTCAAGATTTTTGTCCCCCGCTTTCACCGAAAGGGAAACAAACAAATGATAATTTTCCTGTTTGCATTGTATGCTAGGACTGTCCATATTACCCCTCATATATCATTACAATTACAGAAGTTTATTTCATTAAAAAGTGAATATATATATATATATATATATATATATATATATATATATATATATATATATATATATATATACGTGTATATGAATTCCTATGGTATATGAAAATCATCAAATTATAAGAAATGGTCTGTATTTGACAAAGATGTAAATATAAAACAAATATCAGTTAAATTTTGATGTGCCAGATGTGCACTATAAGCTATAAATGTTGTTTTAGAATATTGTAATATTGTAGCTTTATCGAAAACACTGATGGAGGGAGAATGGAAAAAGAATGTGTCATGATCAATCCACTGGCATTACCTCAAGTTCTGATCCAAAATTGTGAGATTCATAATGAGTGGTATCATTATGTGTTACTTTTGTCTTTTCACTTTGGCTCTTTTTATTATCTTCTTTACTTTGTTTATTTTGTTTTGCTACTTTTTCATTTCAATTTTTTTAACAACCCAGTCATTTCTTTTTTATACAGATGGCATCAGGTCTAATACACATGTAGTGGAGCATTTGTGAAATGCTCTAATTCTGAAAAAAATCATCTTAACACTGTGATTCATATGTTGCAATGTTCAATTGTTGACAGAAGAAGCTCTTTATGGCGGAGCACCCCTAGGTACCTCTACCATACCTAAGCTGACTGCCTCAGTATAAATGAAAACATTTTGACTTGAAAATATTTTTTCAGTCATTTTGCTTAGTAAATAATGCTAGTTTTCTTAGGGTACTCTTATTTCTTTAAAAAATGTTGAATCCTGAAGGCTAAATCGAAAGTCAATGTACTTTGAACTATTGAAGTTTCACTGTAAATAAGTTTGTTTATACTCTTATTTCTTAAAAAAAATGTTGAATCCTGAAGGCTAAATCCAATGTCAATGTACTTTGAACTATTGAAGTTTCACTGTAAATAAGTTTGTTTATGTATTTAAGATCGCTCCTTCGTTGATCAAAACAATTGTTAATTAATAGTTGGATTGTTCAGGATGGTTGTTTTAACAGGATATATATTCTTAATAGAATTTAAATAACTAAATTCACCTGTCTCAGCTTAATTTTTATTCTACTGAATAGTTTTAAATTCTTTTCTATAAAACGTTTTTTTTTTCTTCTACCATTTGTTGTGATCCAAAGCATTTGCTTAAAAATCACAGTGCATCTCACTACCTAGATTTGAATTTTACTTTCGCAGATCTTAGGGAGAAAGTTTGTCAGTTTGCTTGATAAAGACAGGTAGTTTAATCCTGGAACTCCATATTTCTGCACCATTTTAGAACTGACTGTCTTGATGTAAGTGAGAGAATTTAGACTGTTGCATAAGACACAGTTACTTAACAACTAAACTCTACCACTTGTCTGTTTAAGATAATTTGAATTTTTGGCATGTCAAAGTGTTCATGATTTTGTAATATTAAAAAGTCTCCTCTGAAATCATTTGGACAATTTGAATCAAATTTAATATGAAGGTCCATGAATTGAGTTAACCAAATTACAGAACAACTTGCATGGTGTCAAATATGGTTTCCATTACAATCATAAACAAATAGCAGCCATTACAATTTTTTGAATAGATCAAGTTAAAAAAATTTGTGTAATTTTGTGTCTTGTTTCTTATAGTTTCTTAAATTCTCAAAGCCCCAATCCCTAGTGAAACATTCAAAACTATTTGATTAACAAGTCATGATGCTATTTTTAGCTTGCTCTTTATTGATTTCTTTCCGAAGGTTCCAGGCACATTTGACCAATGATTTCTGTAGATAGTTAAGTTTATTCTTGTCCTTAATGGCTGCCTCATGATTTTCATCTTTTCCAAACCTCACATCCTATAAATACCTGTAATGGTATTTCATTACAAATTACCTGTTCATGTTTCCATGGTGATGCCATCATAATCCTGTATGTTTATGAAATATTGATTTTAATGGTAATAAACTTACCCGGGTATCTTCCCCGTATTTCTTTCATCTTCAGTATAAAGGTTGTATATCTTGATTGTAAATGTTACTGTAGGATCGATTGTAATTTTGAAGAACATTTTTTATTATTTTTTTAAATGCTGGCCTGCAGAGTGTGGGTTATTTTTCATGTAAATGTTTTTAAAGTTCTAAGTTATTACACGTGTTGTAGATAAACTGTTTTTTCAACGCACTTTTTCTTATGATTTATCATAAGTAAATATCTGTAATGGTTTTTAATTACAAACACCTGTTCATGTTACCATGGTAGTGACATCAGAATGTGTTTATGAAGTATTGATTTTGATGTTAATTAACTCAACCTTAGCATTGGTTTCATCCCCCTATTTCTTTCTTTTACATATATAGGTTGTTTGACTTGATTGTTAGTTTAACTGTAGGTTTCAGTGTGATTCTAAAGGTTTTTTTTTTTTTTTTTTTTTTTTTTTTTTTTTTTTTTTTTTTTTTTTAAGTCAGCCTGCAAAGTGCGAGTTATTTGGAATAAATGTTTTAGAAACATTATTTAAATTTGAATTTTTAGCATAAACTGTAAACTAAACCCCAATGACAGCTGCAGCAAGCTGCACTTATAACATGACAAGATTGATCATAGCAGCTATAAAAAGGATTTACATGGGTGTCTAAACTCAGAAATCTCTCCCTTAAAACCACTGGGCCAACTTGAACCAAATGCACTGTAGAAAGTTCTTAGTTTAATAAAGATTGAAGATGTTTCAAAGTGTGGCTTTATGAAATATAAGGAGAAATGATCTATGTATTATGAATAGAAAAAAGGTAATTAGTCATTATTTTATTGTTTACTGTCATATTTAGTTCAAATTTTATATAACTATATAGAAAGTAGATTTATGGCAGATTTACAATTTTGATCGCAAATAAATTCAAATTTCGCATAAAACTCATATATTATAAATTCAACCTTCTTTTTCAATAAAAAAATGAACCATTATTTAAAGTTTTGCAATATTTCTTTATTTCCAGAAATAAAATGCCCTAGTCACTGAAAGGGTCTCGATGGCCAGATCCAGTGCACGTATGGATCAAAATGCCTCTGGAAGCCTCTGTGTGTGTGTGTGTGTGTGTGTGTGTGTGTGTGTGTGTGATTTTTATATTTGTAAATTATGATAGAAACGACAGGTTTGTTGAATACCATAAAACGTATTCCATGATGTGCCACACCAACTTAAAGTTGTATAAACCAGCTGTTGTTAATTAAATTTCAACTTCCAATCATTACAAAGCAAAACAAAGGAAGAAAACAAAGTCATGTTAGTTGATAATGAATCATTCTGTCATTATTGAAAAAAAACCCAGTCATCGTGGTTTAATACTGCGTCAATGAAATGACGTTGGTTTGCTGTTTTGAAAGTCAAAATTTCTCTCTCTCTCTCTCTCTCTCTCTCTCTCTCTCTCTCTCTCTCTCTCGCCTGTATTACATACTTAAAACATTGAAATGAAGCCAAGGTTACAAGACAAAAACTCAGAAAATTGTTTGGTTTTTTTTTTCTGTCAAAATATTTGAAGTTGGAAACGCATTGTTTTGATTGATACATTTTCTGTCAAAATATTTGAAGTTGGAAACGCATTGTTTTGATTGATACATTTTCTGTCCAAATATTTGTAGTTGAAAACGCATTGCCTTATCATAAAGTAACTTTAACTGATAATTATTTAAAAAAAAACATAGGAATTGTTGTATTCTTAAATTTAGTAGAACTAAATACACCTGTTTGATTTTTTTATATAAATATGCTTTATAACCCAGTGGATCATTTGTTGGAAGTTAAGTAGTAGTATGATCTATTTTAATGGAGTTTTACGTCCCAGTCATTGCTTTTTCACATTTATTAATACGTCATCAGCTTTAGATAAAGTTGCAAAAATTTATACATTTTCAGTGCGCTTAGGACAATGTAAAGAGATGGTTCTTAAGCGTGTCATGCCTGTCGTGACACGGGGAATCCATTTTTATGGTCTATCATTTACTTGTTTTGTTGTATTATTTCGCATTTTTATGTTCATTAATTGCCATATTAGGTTTATATTTTGCCTTTGCATTAATTGATTTGGGGGAGAGAGATTGGTTTTTTTTTTTTTTTTTTTTTTTTTTTTTTTTTTTTTTTGAAAAGAATTTTAAAAAATACATGGTAAATGTTTGTTTTGGAGCAAAAGTTTGCTTATTCTTTAATTCGATTCTTTTTTATTTTGAATGAAGATATTTTCTAGTATCTAAGTTTCTTAAATATTAAATATTTTGCGGTTGGTATTCAAATGTTTTTATCTTGCAGCTCCTAATGCTCGAGTACTAGTATTACCCTATGATTTTTATATTTCCGAAGCTGAAAAATAAGCTATTGCGATATATCTTGGTCTGTCTTGCATTATTAATATATACATGTGTATATTATTTGTACTAAATTTTCAATCGTCTTAATTTTCTAAACTTGTTGAAAACTAAGGTTTGTTTTTTTTTTTTTTATGCAACGCATTCCTTAGCTGGATTTTGATTTATATAATTTTGGAGCTTTGGATTTATTGATTCTCAATTGTTTGGTTTATATTTTATCTCTCAACCTTTCCAGCCTCAAGTGTCACTGATGATGAATGATTTTCCGAAATGTGCACATATGACGACACATCATGACATTCCTCCTTCTCACCAAAAAAAGAGAAAATGGTGAGCAATATTTTGAAATTGTATAATTTAATATAAATCTTATATATCTCATGGCAAGTAGTTTGTATACTAGTATATAAAAATACTATATTTTTCTCTCTGTTACAATTTTTAACGTACACATAATAGCGCAATTTTTTTCTCCATGACAACAACATATACTAAAAGTGGCGCCATTAAATTTCTCCATGACCTCATTTTTATACATTATGTATATGTATACATTTAAAAATAATTCAGTTTCAAATTATATTTAGTATATATTTGACGTCTCATAGTTTGGCGTTTTTTTATTCTCAAATTTGCACTTTAATGATGAAGCTAGAGAGACAAGGTACCGTTCATGAACGCCCAACCTTACTTCATTGATGAAAGTTCTCTTGTGTATCTAAATAAGTCATTTTTCAAAGTTTTTACTTTGCTTTAGGTATTGTGGTTTGGTCATGGGCTGGTATATTTGTAGTTGATTAGTTCCAATTTTAAAAATACTTAGTGGCGCCATTTAATGATCCATGACAACATTTTAATTTATCTTGTTTCATTAAAAATGAATATTGATATTGTATTTATTTCTGATGTTGGTATTCACATGGTTGAATATGATATTTACTAATGTAAGTAATCGTGTAATTATACTTTAATGGAATTGCGACTTTGTGTCATAAAAATGACTATTTAACAAAAGGTGTAACTACTGGACGGACGTGAAAAATTGAGACTAAAAGATAAATGCACGAACAATGCCAGATTAAAATGTAACTTGAAATCATCATTTACTTTTAAGTAATGTAAAAGTTGAAATTACACGACATAATTGCTTTTTAAACCGTATTAAATAAGAACTAGCCGCTGTTGCAGATTCAACAAGTCTAGAATATAATTCTTGTGTTTGCCTGACCGTCGACTTTGAGTCACTTACAAGAGCTTACTTGATTTATATTCATATACGTTTATCAATGATTTCCTTTTTCTAACCGACATTTATATTTTAAGATCATCAATCAAGCACTTTGAAACATGGTAGTGTTGTTTCTGACACCTTAAGTGGCGACAGCTAAATATTAGTATTTAAGTGTTTATATTAAACTTTGTGTGGAATGTTATGGATTTTTTTAAGTTTTTGTAAAAATCTTTTTTTATTGTTGTTATAAAATTACTAAATAAAAATAGTTGTGACAAATGAAATGTTTTCAAAGTTATGTTTTTGAATTTCCGAGATATCTTTGATGAGCAACTTGATACTTTATATAACATTTAATTTTACCTGTATTTATGGTAGGATCTTGGACAGAAAGCATGTTAACTTAATCAGTTTAAAGTTCTGGCAAATCTAGACGACTTCGCTTTTTTGTTGGAAAAATTTTCTTATATGTTTATAACTTAAGTGTTTTTCTTTCTGCCAAGTATGAAAACATGTTTTTTAAGCATGCTATAGTTTAAATGGTATATTTTATGTTTGTGACTATTAATTAGAGTTTCATCACTTTGGACAATGACAGACCACTATCATTATACTTCAGCATATATATCGTTCATTGTTCTAGTGATCTCATCGATAAAAATATATTGGTGGGCTTCTAAGTTCACTTTTCAATAAAATCTGCAATATTTCATGTAACTGTAAACTTTTTAAGTATAATTTTAGTACTGAGTTATTATTTTTCTAGAAGCTCAAGAAGACACAGTTTTTGATTAATCTTCTTCAGATTTGCTCAGAATGAAAACCTTGACCAAAGCTAAGTCAAGTTCGAATATGGATCATATTGGGTCCTGAAGTAGGTCACTAGGTCAAATCATAGAAAAACCTTGTTAACACTCTGTTTGCATCTATGCAACATGATATCAAGCCATTGTTACCTCATGTCATTATGACGTCAGAATAATTATTGTTATGCAAAAAATAAAAATAAAAGGTCTGACCAATCAAAGTGTTTATTACAAATGAAAATTGAATTATTTAAAAATATTCTAACAAATCCACATTGTATGGATTTTTTCTTCTTTGAATTTGAACTGTTTTATTAGTTTCATTTCCGTCGTATCCCCTTTTACACAACCATAACCAAGAGCAGTATACATGCATGTATACTGCTCTTGGTTATGGAGATTACATTGTGGGATGTACATATACTTTCAATATTCATAGATTGTTTTTAAAAAAAAAAACGAGTCATATTACTGTTACATTTCTATTTGATTTAAAGTTTGTTTCATTAACAAATCATCTGTTAATAATTCATGGCTCTGTGTGTGGAAATGTTGCAAAGTTAATATAATAAATCCAATTTAAAAAAAGGGGGATTTGTAATATATATTTAAATTTTGTGCAATTTAAAAGAGCTATTTGTTTGTGCACTTTGCAGTTAAATCTTCACATTACAGTTTCCAGTTCTGTATTGATCAGTAGGTCAAATCTTCTAAATATATATGAATTTTATTTCTTTTACAACGATTTAGAAACTAGTTGTGCAATTATATTAATCTAGCTCGTTGGCCCGAATTGTAGCGCGCGTGATTTTTTTTTTTTTTGGGAGGAAACCCGGAGAAAAACCCACGTGCTCAAGCAGGTGGCCTCATACCTTATCACATACGACGCTGGGAATCGAACCCCGGTCGCATTGGTGATAGGCGGAAGCGCTAACCACCGCGCCACTTGAACACCCTAAAAAATTCTAAATAATGCACACTTAACCCTATCCTCAAACTTTTCAGGTATTATGAAGTATAATCTTCTGAACAGTGACTTCAATGCACATATTAATATGTGGAATTGAACAGTAACTTAAGATTAATAGGTTTAATCATAGAACAACCTTTGTAACAATTTAGGCAAATGCTTTCAGTCCATTGTTCTTCACATTTTGCAAGAATGTTCCTTGCAACACAAGAGAAGAAAAAAATCCTATTTCTTGACAAAGGTCAGATTCATACATAGGTCATGTTTGGTCTTGCACAAAATCATCATCTTTGTGTTAACTAGCCAATAAGCTGTTCATTTTGTTAAACTATTGAAGAACTCTGTTAGCCCTCTGTACATTTCATTATTGAAAAATTGCTCCAAATTCAAAATATTCTCATGTGAGCTCCCAGGGCCTCTTGGCCCTCTTGTTTCCGTTTTTTCATACTGGAAATTTAATCAGAAATTCACTATTGAGCGGAAGTAAATTCCATTCCAAATAATGTAAATGTCAAATTGGCTAAGATTGACTTTAAGTCACCAAGCTTAGAGTGAATCAACAGAACTTCATTTGTTAGTACCATAGGTAAATTTGATCACTTATGCCTTGAAATTGACCACCAAAAGGACCTGGTACTTCTTAACTTCAAATCTTTTTCAGTAAGATGAAAATAAAACCATAATTTTTAACACGTTTTAGGGCCAACGTGCATGTATTACACATTAAAAATGTAAAATGTGTTTTCAGACATTGGTATTCCTTTAAAACGTCTTTTCCAAAACCAATCAAAATAATTAATATTTAGCTAAATGCTAATTAATTTGTAAGATATTGCTTAAAAATATGATAGTGATTTTTTAAATTTATTGTAAAAATTGAAGGTCGAAAAACAAAAGTAGCGTGACGTAAATATATTGCTAGTTGTTTGAAAAATAAATTTTATATAACCCTATGCAATAAACTTGAGTATGCAATTCAGGACTATTTTCTCTGTTCAAAATATTAAAAAGGATTGTATTTAGATATTATAATTTCATAATCAATTGCGCTGCAGAAATTGGCCATCTGCCCGGATGTAAAATTACATTTACTTAAATACTTCCTTGAAATGATAACTTTGTAACAAAAACACCTGTCTAACGTCTACGTGCCATATGTGCACACCTCGGAAAATCACTCCCCACCAACGACAACTAAGTAAACTAATTGCAAGATACCCTTAGTTTGTTTGCTATAGAAAATTCTAATTATTAATCGGTAATGACCTTTGGGGATGGTTAAATAAATTGATTCCTGATGAATTGCACATGAAATTTGAAAGCCCTAACAATAAACTTAAATCTTTTAAAGAGTTGAGTTGAGTTGAGTTGAGTAATGGTATTTAACGACCCAGTCAAGAATATTTCACTTATATCGAGACGTCGCCAGCTATAGGCGAAGGTGCAGAAATTTTGCTTGTGCGTTGCGCTGATGGCATTATACAGCAGGGTTCTTTATCGTGCCATGCCGTGACACGGGACCTTGATTATTTTAAGTTCCCATCCGAAAGAACCGTGACTTTCATTTCGTTATGCTGAGTGCTTGGCGAAAGAACAGTTACTAACCACTTTCAAGTCTTGGGTTAGACCCGGTCGGGGTTCGAACTCACGACCTTTAACTTACAGAGCGAGCACTCTACCATTTGAGCTACCGCAGTGGTTTAATCTTTTTAAGCTTTTTGGGCATATTATTGAGTACATGTAAGTACAAAACATAAAGAGTTTATTATTTGTTTTGATGCAAAAAAATTATATTATGAGCCCAGTAAAAAATACTTGTAATTGGTTTCAGCCATAGCAGCCACCTATACAATAGATAAATAAATAAAAACACAATGAAACGAAAACAGGACAATGCTCATACCTTCCAAACATATAAAAAACAATGATTAAAAAATCCCTACATTTGTACTTGACTGGAGTAAATTTTCTTTCTTTCCCTCTTTACAAGCAATAATTTTGTTAGAAAGCCTGTTGTTATATTTTTCTAAACAGTTTTCATGTCAGATGTTGATATTTAATAGCCATGTTTTATACTATGCCATGTTTGTCAGACGTTTGCGTACGTCATGATATTGTATGCGCATGCTCATATTATTTGAATATACGTTCTTGACATGGACGTCAGCGTTTTGTGGCAGCGGTAAAAGCTAAAAGATATTACTGAAAGTGCTTTTTAGTGCCGGAGCAATTAAATATTACCGAGGGTAATACGAAGTGTATATGGAGGCAACGGGCAGCCTTGCAGAAGATAAGCCTTCAGTATCGGGTTTTATTACACTGCGCTGGACCTAACAATCACATCATTGAAATATTTGACCAGTTCACATGGGAAAATCCTGATGATAAAAAGGATGTGACTAAAGTATTAGACAAACTTCAATGTTACTGCAACCCTCGCACACTCGAAGTTATCGAATCACCTCGATTCTGGAGTGTCGATTGGACGGAACACGTGCCATTCGACGTTTTTTTTTTGACTGAGTTGAGACAGCGTGCTGATCAGTGCAACTTTAAAATGAAAAAGACCACATGATCAGAGACAAAATTGTTTTCAGTTGTTAAGGAAAACTTCTTGAACATTTACTAAAAGAAGCTGAACTGAATTTAGAGAAAACAGTAAAAGTTTGTCTCGCCCATGAACAATCTACCATGCATGTAAAGGAAATACGTGACAATAGTCAAGGTCACCATGGTTCCACGAGGATCAAGAAAGTCAAGGTAGCAACCACAAAAACAAAGACTGACAAGCGAAATTGTGCACGTAAACAACCAGAACAAGGTTCAACACAACGTTCTACAAACTTTGTTATAACAAAGATTGTGAAGTGTGTGGTGGTCATCATCCGGCATATGGTAAAACTTGTGATGGATGCAAAGGACGCAACCATTTTTTTAAAAAAGTGTCGAAAGATTCAATCAGTATCTGTGGAATCTCCTGTGCACTCGGATAATGGACTTTGGCTATCTGCTATTACAACGGGTCCGAAATATTAAATTAATGTCGTTAACGTTATGATCTTAAATGACAAGGAAGTAAAATTTCAGTTGGACACTGCTGCTGATGTCAACACAATATCTGAAAAGTTTGTCGGTAAACAACTTCGAACTACTGACATTAAACTGAAAATGTGGAACAACACTAACCTATCACCACTGGGTGAAGCCTACTTGGATGTCATAAACCTGCGTAATAGAGAAACTACGAAAGTACATTTTGTTGTGTACCCAATGGACTTAACTGTTTTCTTGGTTTAAAAACAATTCAACAATTGGGACTAGTGACAATAAATACTGACTTATTTGTTAATAATGATATTTTAATGTTTATATGTCTCTAGGTGATTTAGGTGAAGCTTCTCTTGAAGTTGATCCTGATGTTCAGCCCAAAGCGTTAACGTCACAAAATACCGCTCGCGATCAGGAACGATGTCAAAAATGAACTTGATATCTTGGTGCAAAGTGGTATTCACGTTCCAGTTACCGAGCCGACGAAATGGGTGAGCCAGATGGCCCTCGTGTATAAACGAAACGGAAAGATAAGACCTTGTATCGATCCGCAGGCACTTAATCAAGCATTAATGCGTGAGCATTATCGCTCATCATCATTTTCCTTTGGACGAAGTATTACCCGAGCTAACAAACGCTACGATTTTTAGCACATTGGACGTTTAGGAAGCATACTGGCATGTAAGGCTTGATGAGCAATCGAGTTTACTTACGATAATTACACCTTTTGGTAGATTTAGGTGGGCTCGTCTTCCATTTGGTCTCAAAGTTTTGAGCGAGATATGACATGGTCATAGTATCACGCGCGAAGGATATTTTGACGGACAATCGCAAGGTAAAGGCAGTACTCAATTGGCAAGCCCCCGAGAACGTGCCGGCAGTGAAACGATTTTACGGTTTTGTACAGTATATGGCTTAGTTTTTGCCCGACTTAACCGATTTGATTGAACCGATACGTGCATTAACCCTGAAGGTTGTCACCTGGAAATGGTCCCCTGAATGTAACGACGCATTCAATACAATGGAGGTAAAGGTCAGTACAGCACCGATTCTGACTTATTTCGATGCGAGTAAACCAGTTACTGTGCAAGTCGATAGCACCGAATTCGCTCTTGGTGCCGTGTTGTTACAGGATAATAAGCGCATCGAGTATGCATCGAGTCGCTTGACCACATCCGAAAGAAACTGAGCTCAGATAGAAAATGAAGCACGGAGACTGCAGGATATCTTAGTCCGACAACGTTGTTATAATTTTTAATTCAAGTTTATTAAAGGCGCTAGTTGATTTATTGCGGATGCTTTAAGCAGAGCTGGTCTTTCGGAAGATAATGGCACGTGTCTTCGATCATAAATGTGACATCTTACACCGATATACCGGATGTACGTATAGACAAAATCCGTTCTGCAACGAGTAACGATGATAATATGCAGCAACTTGCACCGAGCGTTCTCAACGGTTGGCCTAAAAAACGGTCTGACATGCCGAAAGCTATACAGCGATATTTCGACGTCCGAGACACTTTAGGTTACAATGAAGGTTAAATTGAAAAAGGTGAAGCGATCGTCATTCCGATATCGTTGCGTGACTATATGAAAACGCGATTACACAAATCACACTTCGCAGTCGATATTATGATGCGACGTGCGACAGATGAAATATGTCGAAAGAAATCAAATAACTCGCCGATCAATGTGAAATTTGCCAAGCAAACAAGCCTAGTAACACGATTGAACCTCTTCAACAACATGCTGAAGGTGGGCCTTGGGAGAAAACCGGTGCTGATTTGTTTGAAATTAGTGGACGCCAGTATCTTGTAAGCGTTGACTATTATTCCAACTTCATTAAAGTTGAATACTTAACGAGTACTACGTCTAGCAATGTTATCACTCTGTTTAAGAAGCAATTCTCACGTTTTGGCATACCAGAAGTCATCGTGTCCTATGGTGGTTCTCAATATACCTCTCAAGAATTCCGAAATTTCACTTAGAACTGGGGCATACATCACGAGACGTCGTCAACCCATCACCCTCAATCAAATGGTAAAGCAGAAGCAGCGGTTAAAAACTAATTAAAAAGTGTTTGCAAGATGAGCTGATCCGTTCGAGGCACTACTCGAATTACGCAATACTCCGAGACAAGACACCAAACTAAGTCCTGTCGAAATGTTACTCGGCAGAAAAACGCGCTCGTTTATTCCAAGTTTATGTCATGACGCTAAAGTATCAATGCGTTATGCTACTAATCGCAATCGTAAGCGACGGAGAACAGCGATCAAGAGGTCTTACGATAAGAAAGCACATGCACTTCCGGAATTAATTGCAGGCCAAAATGTAATGTTTCTGAAATTTCCGAAGGATATATGGAGATCTGTGAAAGTCGTTGAAAAAATCAAAGATAGGTCTTATTCCATTCAAGGTTCAGATGGCGTAAATTACCGTCGAAACCGAGTGCATCTGGGACCGACTAAGATTAATGTACAAATATACGAGTTTACACCGAGTAAACGTTTCGTAGAATGTGAAACAACTCGTGAACCGTCAAATGGTAACTCTCTTACGGAACGCCAGTAAATCCTTCGATGCCCGTTATGCTCGTTCCGAGCAAGCAAATCAGTGGAAGCAAACGCAATTCCAGACGTGCCATCAACTGCTAGTTGGCGTCCGAAGCGCACCATTCGAGAACCGGCTTATCTAAAAAATTATATCAGGCCACATTTATTTTTTTTAATTTATGGATTGTTATGTTTAACTTTTCAGTGCAAAAATTTGTGTATTTTTTATTTCTTTGCATTGTGAAATGGACAGTTCTAGTTTAACCAAAGACATTGTCAAGTTTAATAACATGATAACCATGTTTTATACTATGCCATGTATCTCAGACGTTTGCATACGTCACAATATTGTTTGCGCATGCTCATATTATTTGAATATATATACGTTCTTGACATGGACGTCAGCGTTTTTTATCTGTTAATAACAAGCACAAACCTACACCAGACGGTAAACTTCGACTTTCTTTTAAATGAAGCCTAACAAGTCAAAGAGAAGTTTTGCATAAATCAAAGCAATTTATCCTGATAGTAGCTATCAAAAACAAAAATAATTATTCATAACAAATACTTGAAATATTAAGCTATTCGAAACAGTACAAAGAAGCATTAGAAATTATTGAAAGAAGAGAGATAAAACACGAGCATTTCTAATGAATAACAAATACCGATTTTGAATGCACATCATTTAATGAAAAAATACTAAGGACTACTGAAAATAATTAATTGCGTTGTTTTAACCAAAGTTCCATGTTCCTTATATTCTCAAATTTGACTTTCCACGCGACGGATGTAGCTAGCTAGACAGGGGGTGCTTACCCTTCCGGAGGACCCGATCTCACTTCCTTGGTTGAAATTCACGTGATTAACTGAATTGACCAAAGATTTTACTTTTACATTTTTTATTATTTTTATTTATTTTTTTTTTTTTTTTTAATTTTTTTTTTTTTTTTTGTGGGGGTTGGGTGGGATTGTTTTTTTGTTTTTTTTTTTTAAATGGACTAGTATGTTTTATTTATGAACCTCATTAATAATAAACTCTTATTTTCATCAGCCAAAACCTCATACTAGTTAAAAAAAAGTCAAGTTCTAAACATAAAGGGTATATCGGAGAAATCATAGTTACGCATTACATCAGCATCTTCTATCCAACTGAAAATGGTTATCAGTCTACTTATTATAATTATTGCTTGTAAAACCTATTAACAAATGTCACTCGAAGGAGAAGGTCAATATTCTCTAGGACCAATTACTTCCTTGATATGCATTTAACTTATAACTTCTATAGTTTTACAGTTATAAAATGAATACACATTTCATCAAATATAAATATAATGTTTTTTTTTAAATAGACATTTGAATATTTAAGGGACTTTAATAATGTCACAAACTTATTTGTAACGTGTCATTTATTGGTTATATAATTTTCCATTCATTTATATATCTTTTTCAATACATTTTTAACATGTCAAGTTTACCAAATAAGCTTCAAAAAGACCTGCATTGGCATCCTTACACTACCTAAGATGGCATTAAGTGATCGTTGTAGACAGGGAAATTTTCCAATCAGGCAGTTGTGACCGCTGACCGCGTCAGACAGGTGGCCGCTCTACAGAGGTTGTTTATATAGTAAAAAACATCAGACTGACCGTTAGCGATGGGTGACCGCTCTACGAAAGTTTTCGCTACCTCGGGTTTTTACTTTATAACGAATGGCTCATGAGCAAGTTATTCGAAGCTTAATTAGTTAAAACAATAATTAAATCAATTTTTAGGTAACAACAAAATCAACAAATTATTATCAAATATATAGTTTTATAACAATATACTTTATGTGGTAAATTCTTTTTATGTTTTGACATTTCAAACATTATCTTCTAAAATATTTGGAAATATGCAGAAAAAAAAATCTCTCTTATAAATATATAAAAGTAATTGAGTTTCGAACAATTTGCTTGTTCCCCATTCAACATTGAGAAGATGCTTGATTATGATAATTATTCATAGATTGTGTAGCTTGTTTAAAATTAGTCAGATTTTCTTAAACAATACATATATAAAATTATTTGGTAAACTTCTTGTCTACCATTGAGTTAAGAAAATGTTCCTTTCAGTTTCTAGAAAACAGTCGTCTCACGTGACCAATTTCATTAAATTATAAAAACTTGAAAATCTCATTAAAAATCTTTACCTCTGATCGATACATATCGTATTTATAAGATTATATTATCAATAAAATCATCACCCTAAAACAGTGTACTTTGGCTTCATGAAAAAAACAAGGCAATTAAAACATAAAACATTCCACATATATCCACAATGAAATATTAAAAGAAGGTAAAATTCTACTAAAGGCACAAAGGTCTTAATATGGTTTAAATACAATCCATATCTTGAATGGACTTTAAAAAAATTGTACTGGTCAAGGTTAAACACTTTAAACTTATCTTTAATTTTTTAACACTTGATTAATCTTTCAACAATTTCACAAAACAAACGAAAAATGGACAAAATACCCCCAATAAAGTTAAGTATCATACCTTCAATTTTCAACCATCATCAGTATCAAAAAATAATATCTTTAAAACTTTTGCTACCTAAAGACGTCCAGACTTATTTTAAAAATATTGCATATCACGTTGTTTCGCCGATTCAACGTTTATATACATTTGTTTTTCTAATAAATGCATTGATTTTACTCCGGGCGATACTTTTCATTATTATACCTCATGTAATTTTCAACTAATTTGATTGGATAACTAACTGTTTGAAAATAAAATAATATCACCCTTAGATTTACTAAGAATAAAGAATGGCGCATGTGCTTCAGGGTAACATTAGTTGAGGAGTTATTGTAACGGGTAATATTACAAAAAGTATCACATGCGCAAAAGGAATCCTAAATCACACAACCGAACGCATTTCGATCACAAGCAGCTAAACGTTTGATGGATACGATCTTTTATTTATATACATTTTATTCATATGCAAGCGTTTCCTTGATCAAGACTACCTGTCATCAGACAACAACCGTGAATGGCCAGCCTGAGATAGTAATCTTTTTTTTTCAAGTAACAGAGAATCTCAGTTTAAGAGAATATCTGGAGAAAGACATTTGGCATAATAAAATAAATATAACATTCATAAGAGGGTGATATTGCATATTTTCACCCTGAGGAACCATTGTCAATCGAAGCGAAGCTGAGGTCTATATTGTATTTTCGGGGGGCCTGCCAGATCCATAAACTGCGATATAGCCCGCAACCCCATGAAATATTTGTTAAATAAACATATTTGCTTTACTTTACTTACGACCTGGCGATCACCCTACTCGTGACTAAATAATCAACCGTGTGATATTGTTTGTTGATTCAAATATCTTTAAAAGGGTATGTACTTTCTTTGTCATGCCATTTCACTTATGTGATTATTGCATTAAATGAAAACGTTTCTCATTGCAACATTTCTTATTTAACCTGAATCGGACCACCCCCGTACTTGTAGTGTATTTTTCACTTTTTCACTTCATATACATCAATGGAAAGTTTAAGTTATGTCCAACAATATCAAAAAGCCGTCAAGGTTTTTAAATTTTCTGTTATCAATGTTTAATTGGACACCTTTGTTTTGATGTGACTGTATAGCTACATGCAGCATTACAGTATGTGTATTGCGATTTGATAAATTATAACTATATTGTCATTTGCGATTTGTACCGAGGATTAATGAATTGGCTTTGTTTCTATACAGATGGATGTGGCAGAACTTCGCTGCTATCACTGTCAAAATGTTTATGTACTATTTTTATTCATCAAAGATCATACCGTAATGCATAACAAAGCAGAAAACTTGACAATAAAAGTTGTAATACCTAAAACAGAAAAACTGAAACATATTCAAACGCAAAACTTTCAAGTCATACCTCTTCAAATTAAACAACAAAATAAAATCATTATTCCAATACCTGAAACAAACACGTCAAGAGTGACTAACATTCCAGATATTACTCCTACTATTACAAAGATTGGTCGTTTCACTTTAACACCCCGTAAAGCGCAAATCGCCGATGATGACAATGATGAACATGATTTAAGTTCTCGGTTTGAAGACAAGAATTTCTAGACGAAACGGATGGTGTACTTGTAGCTATAAAGACTGAATACTGTATTTTGGTCAGTTACTTTCTTGGTCATTACTTTGTACTTCTTCGTTTTGGCTGGATGAAAAAGGATAACTGCGCCAATAGTGCAAAAACGCTCAAGAACTATCCTTCTGTCGTTTTTGTGTTTTTTTAGCGTTTCCTAGCGTTTTTTTCTCCAGTGTTTCAAGTACATGTAATTTGAAATGCCTTTTCAGGATGATAATTGCAAATGTCGCATACATACAAAATTTCAATTTCACGTTCCTCTACTACACTTATATCGAGAGTGTTCATAGTCGACAAAAATAACAATACTACTACTTCTAATAATAATAATAATGATGATGATGATTATAATGATGATGATAATAACTAGAAATTGTCGGTAAACATGCACACTTACGAACAAGTCTCCCCCACCGCCATATTTTACCTCCGAATTAAAGAATTACAAGAAAATGGAAATGTATGTATCTCCAACAATCAAACTGTCAGTAGGGGTTGGGGGCATTAATCTACAACTAATATAGTTCCTGTTTATTAAAAGCACTATATCAATTTAAATAGCCTGTTGTTTTCATCATGATGCGTGAGGTATTAAGGGATAAATAACTTTTTGCTAAAAATAAATTTTGGAGGGGGCGTAAATATAGCTTCTTTTTTTTTAAACACTATATCATTTGTTGTTATGTACCTACCAAGTTTCAACATGATCTTTCAAGTGTTTAGGGGAAATAATTGTTTAATAAAAAAAATATATTGTTGGAGGTTGCATTTAATTCTGATAAATATAGCTCTTGTTTGCGAATTGTGAAAAAAAGTACTGTTGACACACCTTTACATGATCCTAGTTATCTGTAGAAAGTTTCAAGTTCATATGACTTTTCATTGCTGAGAAAAGATGATATGTTTTTAGAGGGGCATTAAACTCTGATAAATAAAGCTCTTGTTTATTGGAAACACCATACCGTTTTTTTTTTTTTTTTTTTTTTTTTTTTTTTTTTTTTTTTGTATTATGTACTAAGTTTCAACATGATCTGTCTAGTTTTAAGGGAGAAATAATTGCTTAATAAAAATATGTTCATGAAGGGGGCATTTAACTCTGATCAATAAATTCTATAAACTTAAATATTAATAACCTGAAAAAAAGTAGCCCATTTAGCAAATAGTGGCTTGAATTTTCTAGGTTTTTGAGATATAACGAAAAAAAAATTTTTCACGTGATTTTCATTACTTTCTGCTGCTAGTTGTACAGTTGGATTCGAATATATTTATTTGACAATTGAACTGTTTTAAAATGATGTTCATTGTCAATATGCATGCAAAAACTTTCCAAGCAAACTAAATAACTTCGTAACGCGCGTTAGAAAATTAAAAAAAAAAGTTCATTGATTTTAAGACCCAAATTTCCCATCTATAACACATGTACACCGGGAGGAACGTGCAAGTGCATTTAGACCAAGAACATGATTTTCAACCAAAATATACATGTAGTCCATAAATAACAACACATTTATTTTATTTCTATTCGAATTATTGTTATTATTTTATATGTAACACAAATACCAGTAAAATTTTGATGTGCCAGATGTGCACATTTCGGAAATTCATTCCTCATCAGTGACACTAAGACCGAAAACTTTAATAAATTAATAACATAAACCAAACAGTTTATATTCTCTTATATTCTCAAAAAACATTATGTTAATGACCTATTCTTGTAAAATATCGTAAATGTGGTTTTTTTTTATTTTTTTATTTATTTATTTATTTATTTATTTATTTATTTTTTTTTTTTTTTTTTTTTTTTTTTTTTTTTTTTTTTTTTTTTTTTGCCTTGTAAGTCGTGTTTATTTACCTATGATATTGTAGTTTCGGATCGTGTTTTGCATTTTATATGTATTCATACACGGAGTCACGGGGGTTTTGCGATTTATTGTCAATATGAATGCAACGGCTCTCAAATTTGGAAAAATAGAAATTTCACATGACAAATGAAAAAATTAATAAATAACATTATATACACATCGTAACTGTTCCATAAACATTGCATGATTTTTTTCCGCGCGGTCAGGGGTAGTAAATATATCCCGTCGATGGTATTTCATTCATTAATTTGCATTTTTGCAGCAGGAAAATATTTTCATAGATCGTAGATAATCGACAGAAATTTTGCAGATGGTCATACAGGTGTTATGAATGCTACCTGCAAATAACCATACAGAGGGTCGGAATGAACATGTTTCCTTTCTTCCCTGTACCGTTCATTAATGACTTGTTGTTGATCAAATTTCAAAACGTTTCAAAATCTTTAAAAAAAAAGTTTACTTGCATCACAGACATTTTATTTAATGACTGTTTAGGGCAATTATCTCGCTCGAACCTTTCCATGAGGAAACAATTTTCACCTTCATTTGTTCGATGAATTATTTTTACGCGAATACAGCCACCCTGCATATCTGGAATGGAAAGTTGGATGTTCCTTTGTTTCAAATTACAACTGCTTATATAGATTTAAAACTTATTTCATATGACTTACTTGAGTTATTTCAGCGACAGCAGCACCAGCAGTTTACATTGTTTATCTAGGTTACGCTTCATGATCACAAAATCCGGTTTACATACAGTTACGTTCGCACAAGGCCCTCAAAAAGTTTTATAGCCATCATCACAATATTGTTGATAAGTATGAAGTCGCTGTATCCAAACTTATCCTGGATATATTCGACTTTTCATAGTTCAATGTTCTTTCTCAAATTTGTTTTGAAAATGTCAAAATATATATTAAATCGGGCAACTGTACATAAGTTTTAACTAATCCTATCATTCAAATTCCTTCTAGAAAGAAACCATACCCTTGGACAAGAATATAAATTGAAATGCATGCTGGTTTCAGAATTTATTTAAGCTATTTCTTACAAACTTTGTTCGAGGGACGCCATCTTGAATCTATGGCGAACAACCTTAAAATATTGATAGTGTTCGCACGCTTATGCTCGCGCATAGAGTCATTCCTGAAGGGCTTGAAGTCATCGGCAAGCGTACATAGTGTATTGAACGGGCCTCTGGTCTCGTCCATCTTTACCGCCACTCCTTATACGTGATTCAGCGTGGAAGATGTTCAGTAGATATTAGATACATCTGAAAAGTCTTTTTTGCAATGATTCTTCAGTCTGATTTCTTTTATTTTGTCTTTCTTATCTCTCAATTTAGTTTTTCCATATGTTTTAGAAATAAGGGTTACTTACCAAGACAGATAGCTACATTTACTAAAACAGATTTGATTTTCGAAGCCTTCAAACGGATAAATGATTTGTATTAAGGATGGTCACTTACCAAGTCAAATTGCAGCATTTACTAAAACAATGATGTGGTTCGAAGATCGTACTGATAAATAACGGATTTTTTCCATGTACGTGATCATCCTACCATATTTTATGATCATTTTATAACTATTACAAAAACCATTTTATCCTGATAATTATCAATTCAATTCCAAATAACTATATTTTGTTTTATAGCACCAGAAAGTTGTTTAGAAAGTCGGTTTTGGTGTATTAAACAATGGCGTTTTAATATGTGAAAGCCTTAAGGTAAGAACAATTACTGATGCACCGATACCGTCAAATACTTACTGACATGAAACAGACCTGCTTTGGATCTCGTTTTTCAGCAAGGCCTCAATGGTAGCGTTGTCTAAAGTGCGACTTTACAGATCACAGTGCATTACAATGTCTAGGTTCAAATCCCACTTGGTCAAATCCTAGAATGAGAATATTTTCATTTTGCGTGCCTAATGTCGGTGGTTTTTAACAAGCACTCTTGCTCCCGCACTCTTTTAGAACCAACCGCCTCGATATAAGTGCAAACATTTTGACCTGGTCGTAAAACACCAATCAAATAGTCTCACTTTTCGAGAGCCGCGGTGGTTGAACGGTCCAAAATGCGCCATTACGGATAACACTGCCTCCCACAGCCTAGGTTCAAAATCCCGCTGGATCGGTTTTAGTTTGAAAAAGTTGGTCAGTTTGCTTGTCAAAGATAGGTGGTTTCCCAGGACACTCAAGTTTTTCTCCTAACGTTCGAGAACTGATTGCCTTGAAATAAGTGGAAGAATTATGACTGGTGCATAAAAACACCGTTAATCCAATCAAATAGTCTCGCTTAATGAGAGCCGTTGTGGTCGAACGGTCCAAAATGCGCCCTTACGGATAACACTGACTCCCACAGCCTAGGTTCAAATCCCGCTGGATCGGATTCTAGTTCGCTTATGTCGAAGGTCGGTTGTTTTCTCTTTGACATTCAAGTTTCCTTCACCACCCCTATAACTGACAGCCTCGATATAACTGAAGTAATCTTGACTAGAGTTTCAAAATTAGAATACAATACATACATAAAATTATTATTATTATTATTATTATTATTATTATTATTATTATTATTATTATTAATCTATCTATCTGTCTATCTATCTATCTATCTATCTATTTATTTATTTTTATTTTATATGATACTTGCAAAAGTTAATTAAGGACCAAAATAATAATAAATAATTAAAAAAAAACATACATGTAGTTGTTGTAAAGTAAAGTTTGTGTACGTCAAAAAGGTTTATGATGACATGGTTGAGAATAAGTAAATTGTCTGAAAGTTTGTGTGTTACGTAAAAAAAGTAACTGTAAAAATAAACAATGGTGGAACACGTAAAAGGTTAAAAAAGGCACTGCGTCACGTTATAAAGGATGTTTAAAATGCCCTCAAACGCTGCACATTCCGAAGGATAATACAATCGCAATTATGTTTAAAAAGGACCTCAAAAACGTGTTTACGATCCTCAAAAGTATTTAACGTCAATGATGGGCTTAAATTAATTATTAATTAATTTATTAAATTTAATTAAAAATAGAAAATATTTAAAACAAAACAATAACAATACGTGCGTAACGTCAGAGTAAAAGTAATGTGTTGTGTCAAGTAAACTTCATGCCAAAAAAGTTCCTGCAGGTGTTTGAGCCTAATTATACTTATAACTTACATACTTACATATGTCACTTTTAACATACATGTTTGTTTTTACATTTCTGTTTAGGACGCCCACTACAGTTTAGATTATACAGTGTAATTTGCTTTTGCTAAGAGATCATATACAGCGAAGGATCGGCATCATAACGCATATATATATATAACCTTTCCTGTATGCATATTGTCCTGAGCGCACTGCAAAGGTAAAACTTCCTGTCGCATCATCTATAACTGATGACGTCTCGATATAAGTGAGATATTCCTGGCTGGGACGTATCAATCAATCAATCAATCAGTCAATCAGACAAACAATGTTTCTTTTCCTACAGATACACGCGTAAAGATTCTCACCAGCCACATTATCCTGACATCCGGGTTGAACGACGTTGCCAGTCGAGGAAGCGGTATCTGAAAATTAAACCCTTATGTATAACCCGGCTTTGGTTTATACCCACGACCTCCTGTAACATCAAATTTAGAATTTAAATCCTCTTGATCATTATATAGAGGCGAATGAAGACCGTCCTTCTTAAAGCAATTACAGTCTCAGTACATAGGTGTAAGATGTAAAAGATTTTTCTTATATATTTTTTATTTATATTTAGAATTGCTATTATCTTTCTTTCTATGACTCTTTTACTCTTCTTTGCGGTCATTTGCTATGAAAGCTGATGACTGTTCCGTACTTTCTGACGTCATCACGTTGGGATATTCTTTTTTGACGATGTGGAGTTAGGCAGTAAACTGACATTTGAAAAAGGTTATTTTTAGGATATATCGTCTGAAATTGAACTGAAATGGTTAAAAAAATTGTAAATTTAAGTATTCACCGTTAATGTAATATTTGCGACAGCCCACTGTCGTTCATAACGCTTGAACGCTGACAATAAATGTCATTTCTTAATAAAAATAACATTGTTGGAAATTCTTGATTTTTTGATATTTTAGGAAATTTAACATGAAAAATTATTCTAGTTTATAATATCAATTTAGAGCACAGCATGAGTTTATAATTTTTTGACATTACAAAAGGGTAAATTTAACTAAAACAATTTTTTAAAAAACTTTTCTCGTCATACAATCTCATACATTTAAAACCACTTTTATTGTATAAAAAAGAGGTGTTCATGGTTTAACTTTCACTTAATCCCAAAAGATGACAGGATTTATGAACAGGGACGAACATTTATTTATAAAGCAACAGATTACATTGTCGTTTGACAAAAGCACTCGTATTATCAGTCATGTTACCGCTATTCGGCAAGCATTTCTTGACCGATTTAAACCAAATTTACTGTATAGGTATCTATTGGTATTGCCTTGAATGGGTTTGATAATTACCATATTTCCATCGGCTTTTGATAGAATTATTACAAATAAAATATTAATAAGTCTTTCCTACTACCCCGCAGTCTACATAACGAAACTGATTTAAACCAAATTTACTCTTTAGATATAAATTGAAATCGTAAATAAGTTCAACATGTTCCGTTGCCTAATGTCTGAGTTATGGCCTTTGATATAAAATATTTTAACACTACCTTGCTACCACTCTTCGGTATTCAATTGGAGAGTCAACTAACTTTAATAGAAATAAAGTTACTGCGTGTAAGCTAATTTATGACAATTTTGCGCAAATTTCAATATAACTTGGGCACAAATTACATGTCATTAGCCATTACTGAAACCAGAAATTTCTTCTAAAAACTATCAACTTTTTATAGTTTTATGGATTTGAGTGAAGGTTATATGCTCATGACAAGAATTTCTGGTTGAAATATCCGACAATTATCTGCCTCTTATTACTATATAGCCTTTTCTATCATTTGTGAGATTTGCGTTTACTTCCGAGTAAAGATTATTTCACGCTCTGGTTAAGGAAACCAAAGTGCCAGGAGAAAACAAACGACCTCCGACAAGCGTCCTGGCAAGCTTTCTCATGACAGACTCTGGTAGAGTGAAAAACGAAACTAGGCTGTGAGAGAGATCTTTTGCAAAACCATAAACTTCCAATGTATCTATAGTTCAAAATATTAATAAGGAGATCAAAGTACAGCTGTATCTATACCTTAAGAACATTGCTTATTAATCATAGCTTTCGTTCAACTTTGAATAAGTAAATATTAATTATTCAACATCCGATTTTTTTTTTCGTTTTATTTGTATAAAATCCAACGAAATGATAAATGACAATCATTTACAATCATTTACTAAACATACTAGTGATTGTGTATGTTGATATCTTTTCTGGCAATGAAAGTTTAATTTCATGAAACGCATGATCCAACAACATAATCTAAGCACACAAAATAACATAACGTATTTCATGTAGGCCGAAAGTAGAGGATTCGGGCCTGAAGATGCTTTCATTCTTCCAAAATTTTCGAAATATCATTCTGCAACCTTTAATTTTCAGAGACATTTAAGTATGGTCAGTAATTAGAATGTTTGACAGTCATCTTAATACGATAAGGCCATTAACCCACCCCCTTTTTTCATTTAAACATTTAAATAAATAGATAAGAAGCTCTTTCATATGTTTGTTCCATTTTCCTTCTCCTACGTCCGTTCAACATCATTCGAAGCATTATTATGGTGAAAGAGGTACAAATGTCGTCACCGGCGTCCAAATATGCTGATATATGACGTACATTTTGTCATCCATTCTGCAGGAAAAATAAACGGCTCATCTCGGTTCATCGGCGACAATATGTACCGATGGGCGACAAAATGTACAGTCATTGTAGGTACATATTGTCGTTAGACGGTACATATTGTCGCCCCTGTACATATTGTCGCCCATATAATATTGTTAACAATGCTGGCGTTTATGATGTGAAAATGTTCGGATAGTTCAAATACTGTGTAAACTCTAAACAGGCAGATTATTAGTGGGTACTTATGGAGTCAACATTTTTAAAGAAAATTCTTCTTGAAAAGTCAGATAAAAATGCGTTGAAATTTTTTTTTTCAAATATTGTTTTTTTTTTTTTTTTTTTTTTTTTTTTTTTTTTTTTTTTTTTTTTTTTTTTATTGCACATCAAAAAGCCTTATGTCTCCATGTGATTATGTTCAATATATTTACCTGCAGTACAAAGCAGTATGGTCATTACAACAATGATGAACTCAAATTGAAGGTGATTGACAATACAAATTTGTGAATTACATAAATGACTACCACCCGTCCATACCTAATGCCCCAAATCCACACGGCAATAGTTGAGTTCAGTAATAATGTTTTTCGCCCAAGTCAAGATTTTTTCACTTTACCGAAAGGTCGGATCTTGGATGGTGGTGGAAACCTGAGTGTCTGGAGAAAACCACCTACCCTCGGGCAAGCGAACCGACAAACTTTCCCACATTACGATCTGTCCAAGTGCGAATCAAGCCTAGACAGTGAGAGGCACTGTAATCTGTAGGCGAGCTTTTAATTAAGACTACTCGGAAACCAAGATTCTAAGGAGAGAGTGGAGTGGATAATGGTGTTTTACAGACAAGTCTTTTGTATAAGTTTCAACGAGAGAGAGAGAGAGAGAGAGAGAGAGAGAGAGGAGAGAGAGAGAGAGAGAGATAAAATGATAGTTTTACTCATGAACTACGTATAAAACTAATTGAAACATTCCTATTTCCATGACATCAATGTCAAAACATTTTATGTGGTGATAGTATCGATGTATTTGCCGGCGACAATATGTGCCGATATGTGATGTACATATTGTCGCCGATTTTGCTGGAAAAATAAAAGCCTCATCTCGGTACATATTGTCGCCGGAGTCAATATGTACCGATGGGCGACAATATGTACCGTCACATCCTCTGATGTTCATTTTGTAATGTTAAATACGTTTTAATAGGTTAAGGGTTACATTTAGCGTAATTTGGTGAAATAATAACTTATATTTCCTCGCTAATTCACTATGTAAAACATAAACTTACCAGCCCATGTTCAAAACATGCAAAGTACACATTTTGAAAAATTGGCAAATTAAGTTAAACATTTGAGGTGGGAAGTGAGGCTGGGTGCTCCGGAAGAGTATGCATTTCCTGTCTACTATAGCTAGCTTCATCAGTCAATCTAAGATTTTTTTCTTGGTAATTTACAATTTTTATACAAAATACTGGTGTAAAATAAAAAGCAACCAATGAAAAAGACAATTAATTATAATCACAAATTATTTTTTTTTAAATTATTAATCATGGTTTTGGGTTGTATTGCTACAATTGATTTCAGACAATTATTTTTTTGTCGAAATCAGACTGATAAGCCGACACAACTGAAAGTTCAAGGTTTAAAATAATTAATTGTAAGTTGAAGTAGAAAAATGTGGTATTACGGATAAACTTAAAGCTGCATTAAGTTTTTCAATTTTCTGAATTTTTTTTTTTTTTTTTTTTTTTTGATTTTCTAAAAATATATTTTTTTAAAAATAGATATCCTCTAACAACGATCCGTGAGATTCATTTTCTAAAATTTCATTTCTTTTAGCTGTAAATAAACGGAATCCTCTGACCGGTTGGTCAATGTTTAACGATGGTAATTATGAACTGGTGCATGCGCACGGATGTACGGAAAAACCCATGAATCGAAGGTGAAACATGACAAATTGCATTAATTGTCCTTAATTGATATCCAGATGTATTTGAAATGATGTTATGTACCCCTTACTAAGTCACAAATGACAAATTCAAAGAAGGTATGTGTTTAATTTATTGTATTTCACCGTTTTTAAAGTTGTGCTTAAATGAACCGGCTTTTGATGATGTAACCATGTTCTAATATTAGATCCCAAATGCTTCATCTCACTGGGTAATTACTGTATTTATTCGAGCTTTAACTGTTGAACCAAATGTTACATTGTTCATTAGGAACATCATTAATTAGATTAGCACCGTTTTAATTTTTTCTTTGGAAAACTTTAACGACTTGTTCAACAAACAATTGAAAAACTAAAATAGAAATTTGATAAGTAAACTTTAAAAAGTCTGGTCGCCATCGTTAAAATGTAATATATGTTCAAGGTTACAATTATTATTATTATTTACTAATATTTTATGTGCTTATGTATGAACTTTTATTAATTAATAACATGTGTTATTGATACAATACGTAAAAATCTGCCTCACCAATAAATTCACAAAACTGGGCCAATATGAGATAAACTTGGCCAATATGAAAAAAACTGGGACAATATGAAAAAAAACTGGGACAATATGAAAAGAACTGAGCCAATATGGGCGCGTGCAACTATAATGACGTCATTTCATTATAAAAAACAAAAAGGCTGACCACATAGCGCTTCACATAATCTAAAAGGGGTTAGTGCCAATACGGATGTTTCGGGTTACCGTTTTCCGGGCCAGTTCCGGATATTATATATGCCAAAAAATCACGTGATTTTCTGTTTTGGTTCCTCATGCCTATATTTCCAGTTTTGAGGCAATACACATCAGCTGACCTTTGAAACGAGAAAAAATAGCTTGGTAAGTAATAATTACGGTAAAATTGAACTGAATCTAGCCTTATAAGTTCATTTAATTCTCAATGCATCATAAAAAGAAAAAGTCCGATATTTTATATGTGTTCAGCTGCACAAATGACACTTGATATCGGTCATACTGTAGCTTGAAATTCAAGTTGAATACGAACGTGACGGGTATTCCTAGCGTAATATATGAGAATGGACCAGAAACCAAAAACTTTTCTCAATAATTTTTTGACTTAATATATTCTCGCCACAGTACCAGAATTGCTTGGTATGTCAATTAATCTAAATATTTATTTCCTTGAAAACTGTTGTCAAAGTGGGACTTAGTCTTACCAAAATTCAAAGTTATAATGTAACCTTACATAGATTGAGCTACTATACTGCTTGCAAACCTATTCTGTTGTATGTATTTATTTATGTGACCTAAGAAATGTCTTTATATTGTTCAAGATGATTAGGACAAATTGTTTATTGAAATTTGAAAACCCTTTTAGGGGGATCAATGCTTGGATATATTGGCTTGATATTTAATCAGTAGTTCCTAACATTTGCTAAATAATTTCAAAACACTTTTGTAAAAGTCCTATATAGTGCTTGAACATAAAATATGTATTAGTGATTTACATGTTGATTGTGTTTTTGTCTTTCTTATAGAATGTGTACCTGATTACTGTATGTAAAATTGCAAAATAAGACTGTTGTGAATCTGACAAGCCATAGTGACATTTGATCAGCTTGCATTGACACATCTGTTTTATTTTGCATATTTCAAGCTAATAAATATAGAGCAGTAGAATATCATGTTATCTACAGTACTAAAGAAATAACAGACTGACTTTTAAGTATAAAATAAATATTAACTTATGTAAATTGAAAATTTATTTAGTGAAGATTTCTTTGTGACAGAACTATATTCTCTTGGTTTTATCAGATTTTTGGAGACATTGCTGAGGGTTGTGGGTTCAGAATCCAGTCAGGCTTTGTGTCATGATATTACATTGCTTGATTGCACCCAGTTGCAAAATTGATGCCAGATACTAATGGTTTACCAGATACTGTGTGATAGAATTCCTTTTATAGGGAATCTTGTACTTCTGGTATTAGTCACTTCATGTCTCAAAAACTGGGATTAAGTACCAATTTGATAAAACCATAGTCTGGGCTCTGAAGTTTTTAACATTAATGATACAGTCATTGCAAAAATGTGCCTTATAGTCAGTGGGTTCCAATGCCTTAAGTAAGGACAATGTCACTACACAGACAATCTAGTTTACAATGTCATCTGTTTAATTTGAAGCCCCTTTTGGACCAGTTTGTGATAAGAATATATCTGTTTACACAGATTGGTATAACAGAGATCAGATAAAATTTTTCAGACTACTTGGCACTTTGTCATGTAATCAGTTTTTTGTGTACTCAGCACCAATTTAGTTGTATTTTAGCATAAAAAGGTGTAATTTCCTATGACTTTTGTATTTTAAAATTACATTTTGACTATTTAAGAGTATTCAAGAATGATGAGTAGAATTAATCTACTTGGTAATGTGCCTAGTGTAAATAAATATGTGTATGCTAAATATGTATGTCATTTTTTATCCATTTTCAATAGCATACTAATAACAACATGATATATTTTGTTTTAATTTTTGATTTGCATGTGTATATCTGAATGAGTATTCCAGTCAAAGGAGCATTGACATTAAAAGAACACATGGCAGATAAAAGATGTTGTCAAAATATGATTTATTATATGACATCTAAAGATAGACTTTTGTGCATATAGAAATGTACACATTTTTCAGCTAGAAAATCACTGGATGTTTGTTGTTGTTCTTTGACTGGTAAAAGCCATCAGACTTTTGTGCATATACAAATGTTCACATTTTTCGGATAGATTATATTTCTTTAAAAATATAGTACACTTTGCTAGAAAATCACTGGATGGTTGTTGTTGTTGTTCTTTAACTGGTAAAAGCCATCAGAATGTATAGCATTGCTGTTTTAAACTTTTATCTTCTCCTTTGAGAGGGGCTTTGGTTACAAGACAGTTTAGGCATCTCTCAGCCTTGGTTTAGATCCCAATCAACTGAAATTGTTTACCTTGCATCAGCAATTTTTCAGCTATTCTTGACAAAACAAATAAAAAAAGCTAATCTCAAGTATTGTTCATAGAACAATTTTACTATGTACATGATTACAAAAGTATTTATGAGCTACTTTGTACTAGTGCATACTAAAAGTGACTTTTAGAGAGTTTAACTTGTTTACAATGTAGAAGATAAGCATTGTAGACCTACAGTCCATAATGCTGGTACCAAGCTAGGTAGTAAAGGCCTATACCAAGAAAAACATGTTTTTAATTTCAGTAATTTTTAATGGATGCCACAATGGGGAGAAAATTAGATTGAGGCTCATGTTATTATTGCTGTAACCACTTGGATTCTGTGTCCAGTGACTAAAAAAAGAGGATTTATCTTCTAAGCATTCTATAATGAGAATAAGCCTGTGGTCTTTGATAAAAATTTTATAGATGCTCCATATCAATGGGTGTGTTAAGTAAGAAATAACTTTTTTGTCATTAAAACAGCAGATTTATGCAAAATTATTCCATTTCATCTACTATGATGTCTCTTTTTAAGACGAATGATCTTGGATAAAGCAATAAAACTGAGATTAACTTGTCTTTGTAAAGTATGACATTGTTGATATTTTAAGATTTTTAAAGAAATATATTAAAAGTTATTGTTTTAATTCACTCATAAAGGCCAAAAAGTAGCCGAAAAATATCAGAAAATATTAGTCAGGTTTCAGATTGAGTCTTGACTGCAATCCTTAATGGTCCATTTGGAATCCCGTGTAAGTCAAGCAAGTCCAATATATATTTTCCAGTAACAATACATGAGCTGTTTCTGAAAGATAGATCTCACAAATGATTCCATTTCGTGTGATTCACAATTAAATCCAAAGTGGATAGTTTTTAATCAAATTATCTCTAGCAATATATAAAAATGTTGAAAAAGCAGACATTGAAAATATAAGGTTTTAATATGAGACCAGATGATTATATCCATTTTGACACATATTGCTTGTTAGACAAATACTAGTTGGGACTACTTTTTAGAATCTATTTTCATATTGGTCGAGTTATTTGGCCTCGGTATGTCATATTGGCTCTTGGCCTTCAGCCATGTTTTAATTCTCTAACAGATGTTAAAATATGAATTTTAATATAAGAAGTGTTTTATACGCTTGTATATATCTATGTGTATTAATTATGTTTTATAGTGTCTCATAAGTCTTTAAGGCTGGATGTTATACTTTTGTACTGTCCATGTGATGATGTGTTTTCGATAATGTTGTTATGACATGTGACCCTTTAATAAAATATTTTATTATTATTATTATTATTATTATTATTATTATTATTATATTCGTTTTTATATATTTACAATAGCTAATATTTTGTACTATGTGATCCCTTGTTAGACTCACTAGTTCATATCTTCATGACTTCAGTATAGAACGTGCAGTTATGTGACGTAACAACTAAGGTCGATGTGACGTAACAACTAAGGTCGATGTGACGTAACAACTAAGGGCGTAGGAATACACAAAAATTTGTAAACAGATGTCAGGGATTTCCTGATCTATTTATAAAAACACATGTCAAAGCACGTGTTAATGTTTATACATAAACCTTCCAAAATATCGCGAGAACTAATTGTTCAATTTATATCAACATGAATATGTAAATGGAACTTTATTTTGTTATTTTTTTATGTGGCCCGAAACAAGCACATATACAGGAATCTGTAAAAAGCTATACAATGTAAGAAGGTTCAAGAATATGGTACATCATGATTTTATACATAGTTTCTTTATTATTTTACACATGAATATGCCAAGAATTGTAAATATAAGAAATGACTTCGTGTTTGGTAACGTACATGACGGTATGAACGATAGTGAATCCCGCGCGTGCTTCACTATCGTTCATACCCTCATATACGTTACCAAACACGAAGTCATTTCTTAAATAAATGATTGTGTTATAAATCCTTTTAAAATTATTATTCAATGCAGAAAAAATGGTATAGACAATATGCCATTTATAATAATAATAATAATAATAATAATAATAATAAGTTTATTTATGTGTCACACATTAATCTACATATCAAAACATCCAATAACAAGATTTTTAAAGTTATTAAAATTTACATAACATAAAAAGTGTATAGTTTTTGACCATGTGATGTAAAATGATATTTAAAACCCATTAAAAAGCATCTAATGATAAATCTGATATTTTCTGTTAAACTGTTCAGAACCACAAGAAGTTCTATATCTCACTATAGATTCAATGCCATCATTTTTATTTAACTTTTTCTCTCTCTGCCTGAAACAAAACATTTAAAAAATCACGAACGGGTTTTTTAGTTTATTATTAACCAATATTTTATTAGAAAAATCAGAATGTAAAACTGGTTTCAATTGATGTGCACGTGTATGAAGAAATTTTTACAATCTATAAAACTCTCTCTTAGAAGAAAATGATTAAAACTTTTGGACATTTTGACAATAATTTGACAAGAAAATTGAAATTTTCGAATAATGGTTTATATTTTTCCATAAAATGAGAAAATAAAATAAGCACATGTGAAGTGACAATTTTTTATGTCTCATTAAAAATGAGTATATTTAAATAGATAAATAAATAAATAAATAAATAAATAAATAAATAAATAAATAAATAAATATTTTTTTTTAAAAATTAAATAATATATTTTTTAAACAAATAAATAATTTTTTTTTTAAAAATATATATGTATTTTAAAAAAAAATAAATATATTTTTAAAAAAAAATAAATATATTTTTTAAAAAAATAATATATTTAAAAAAAATAAATAAAAATAATTTTTAAAAAATAAATAGATATAATTTTTTAAAATAAATGAATATATTTTTTTAAACAAATAAATAAATAATTTTAAAAAAATAGATATATATTTTTTTAAAATAAATAATTTTTTTTTAAAGATAAATAAATATGTTTTTTAAAATAAATAAATATGTTTTTTATTTAAAATAGATAAATATATTTCTTAAAAAATAATATAATAATAACATTTCAGAACGAAGCCTGTGACCAATCCTTAAAATGAGCTTTGACATTTGACTACTGTTTGCTCTCTCTCTGACAGGTGCTTGCTTTCTGTTCCCATATGACATTGGGCTTTGAATTCAACAGTCATCTTTACTAAACATTTTTTCTTGTCTTCAAAATACAATAATGCATGTCATAGAAAATGTTGTTCACAGGTTCTCAAAAATGGCTAATCAAGATGATCATGCCGGAAAAGCTTTATTACT